>CAJNDS010000291.1:779059-781559 GCA_905221605.1 Symbiodinium natans | reverse complement strand
GGCAGAAGCCCTTGCAACCCTCCTGGAAGTTTTGCATCACGCACGCACGTCTCCTTGTAAGCACGCGATTCCGATATGATGACGGTACCATCTCCGATGTTCTCCTCGACGCAGTCAGGCTCAGGCTCTTTCGTGGCATCCTCCCTGAAACCTTGAGCACAGAGAAGAGACTCGGTCACATGCTTGCTGCCCAAGAAAGACAATCAAGGGCCGTTCGGGGTCACACTGACACGTGCTACTGTCAGAAACCGATGTCAACTTTTTTTTATGCCATGCAGACAGCGGAAGTACCAGAACCAGCGGACGTCTTGGGAAATGAACGCAGTTACTGCAGCGGTCATTGGGAAAGTGAGGGTTGAGTTCGTTTGAAGAAGAGTCTTTGGCAGCCTTGCTTCAGGTGCAAACAACCAAAAGGCATGTGGTGGGTCCGTCTGAGGCCTAGAAGTGCACTGAAGACTTCTAGTGGGCTTGTGGAACCCGATTTAGCCCATTCGGCCCAGCAAGCTTACCAACCCAAGCCCAGACGAGGGGCTCATCTAGCAAGTGCTTCTCGAGTACCGGGTCACCACAAGCTTACAGCGGACATTGCATGGAAACTTGCTTCGAGCTAAGGGAGATTGGGGGAGATTAATTCTGAAAGAACTTGCCACTGCTCCGCAAAACTCCTCGAACCCCTCGGTCCTTGCTGGCCAAAACCACCTGAGAGCGCCCCTGCCTTCCACTCATCCCGAAGCCTTCAAACTCCAAATATCGGCGTGGCGGCGCGGGTCCCACGCGAACTCATGTACCAGATCTACCAGTTTTCCAGGCAAGCGCTTCCTGGACACCAAGCCAGCCCCCGGTTGATCCAGGCATGGGCGTTCCCCAACATCGGTAGCTTTCTCGGGGGGTTTGAGTCCGTGGTATCATAGTCGACTGTTCAAGATTTTCTGGGCGCCGCCCTTGTCTGGGAAGGCTTTGCTGGAAATGCGGGGTTGAGCTTCTGTTCTGAGCTGCAAACAAGCCCCTTGCAAACCCCAAGATTGGCAGCCTCAGCTTCTTGATCTCCTTCTTCGTGAGTGCATTTCCATCAACAGGCTTCACCCATCCCTGAGCTTCAGATGCATTGGGCTTCGATTTGGAAGAGATGGTTCTTGGATACCAAGTCGTAGTAAGCTAGATGACAGGAAAAGCATCCAGAGTGTGCAGCTCATGTAACTCTTTCAAAGTACCAAGATATCTCAAAGATCCGTAGGGATGCAGGTCACGGCTGCGAGGCTCTAGGGGTTTTGACTTGCTTCTAGGGGTACATCAAAACCTCGTTCGATTAGCTTCGGGCGGTTCTTCTTTGGAGAGGGTCTTAGCTGTTGTGGGCTCGAGAGTTCAAGATGGCTGCCCCCCGCGCGCGCGAGGTTCGCCAAGCTGCTTCTGAAGTCATCTGCCAAATCATTACAAATCTGAGTTCTGCCTGGACTCGGTGATCAGACAGCTCCGATTCCTGCTCCAGAGCGCGCTGCCCATGCTGCCCATCGCAGCACGGTTGACTGTACAGAAAACCCTTAGCCTACACAGAAATCATAAACACATAGACTACCTGGGGACAGTTGACGAACTCTCAACACTGATACATTCCACAACAGCATCAGTGGAGTACAAGATGACGTCTCTCATGTCATGGAAATTATGGCTTGAGCAGGATGTGAACAGAAACAAAACCAAGAAGTTCAACGCAGCACATCATGTGAAAGGCTCAACCAAGAAATCCTGATGCGCCGCCTCCAGTCGTCCCATTGTTGCCAGTGCCTGGGGGTTCGCGCCACTGTCGCAAGACTTGTGGCGATTCCCGAGCAAGGCTGTTATCGTTCCCTCCTGGCACTTGGGGACTTGGTCCCCAAAGTTGCAAGTGCGCTAAGATGCCAGCTGTTCTTTGCCAGCTTCGGCATGCTTTGGTGCCTGCAAGGTTGAACAGCACCCTTACTTTTTTGAAAGGCAACAGGGCGGTGTCAGCCTGAAGCTGAAAGTTTGAACAGTACGCCCGGGCCTTTCCAGTGAGTCTTTCCAAGAAGGAATCAACTTTGTCATCCCCTGAGTCAGCACAGTCAGCGCAAAGAGTGGCAGGGCAGGCTCACTGGCGCAGCGAAACTGAGAAAATACGTGCACGAGAAGAACAGCGACAAGAAGCCTACGAATCCTGTCCAAGCCGAACCGTCTAAACCCTGAACCTTGAACGCTAAACCCTAAACCATAAACCATAAACCCTAAACCCGGAACCCTAAACCCTAAACCCAACTCTTATTGCTTGGGGTCCAGTGACTTGGGCGCTGCGGAATCACCATGCTCACCCGGATGCGCTAAGCCGGGCCGAGGCGGGTCGCGTAGCGTTAAAATTAGGACAAGCGCAAGTGGCCTGGATCACTCCTTCGCTTTGGGAAACTTGACTTCGCCTTCGGAACATGTTATGCATCAAAGAGCCTGCATGATAGGCTTGTGTCTGCACCATGTTCGTCCATTTCGATTGGTC
>CAJNDS010000291.1:769059-774059 GCA_905221605.1 Symbiodinium natans | reverse complement strand
ACCGACATTGCTCAACCACCCAAACTACACTTTCAGCTTCGAGGAGTATTGCAGAGGTTCTACCCAACTTGCAGAACTGCCGGCGAACCTTGATGCGGTGGACCCAGTCGACCTTCGTGTCTTCTGCAGGATCTCGCAGGTTGATGGCTACGACGCACAAAACATAAAAAGTGGATGTAGGAAGCGCTTGGAGCTGAGAGGGAGCCCGATGTCAAGCCGCGGGTGACCCTGATAAAGGGAAGCCCTGCGATGAGCTCGGCTGAGCCGGTGCGGCTACCCGCTGGGCTTCCTGCTCAATCTGCCCAATCTGCCCAGCCCCTCCAGACCTGCCACACTCTGCAGTCCCAGACTCCCATCTTCAGATATCTTCAGCAAACTGACATGCAGGGAAGGAAGCAAACGGGTCGAAGATTGCATGCTACCGATGCATCGGGCTACCATTGGTACTGATGGTAGCAGAGGGTAGCCTGTGCCTTGTCAAAGGCCTCTCATATATAGCTGTGCGGACATGGGATGAGCGCCGTTTTGGCATCCGGTGAGGCTGATGTTGGTTGCCTCTTGGGTGTCTAAATTTGTTCGGTAGAAGCCGCATCTCCTGGCGCTGAGGACATTGAAAAACGTTTCGTGGGATAAAGGTCTTGAAGGAAGAAATCAAAATGTACGAATGAAACTTCATGAAACCGTCCAGCTTCTGCATGTGCGCTGAGCCTTGCTTTTTCCTACGTGCAGACTGTCAGTCTGAGCACAGAAACCTAGCCTGGGGACGAAATCAAAGAGAGGATGGTCAAAGATCTGAGGGCGGCGGCGGGGTGAGACAAAACTTGAAGTGGTCTAGTTTTAAACAATTTACTGCCTGTGAAGTGAGGAGGAATAAAGGAGCAAATATGGGGAGGGGAAGAACCAGAATGCGTACAGCAAATAGTGTATCTATGTGTCTATCTTGCAGACCCAGGAGAACATGTTAGGTCCAGACGGGCATCTTGCCTCGACATCGCGGCACTGCGCCACACATTCGGTGACGAAACGTTCGGTGATGAAGATTCGATGTCGTACATTACGTACATATACAGTATAGGTTTTTTTTGCAACGGTCGCCTGGTAGTGGTGCATCCCATCCACTGTCAGGCACATTCGATGATGATCATTCGGTGATGGCTTTCGATGATGCAGCTCGGGCTATATATTCAGCTGTTATGCGTTTTTTGTGGCAAATATTCCCTGTCTTGTTTGAGCATGTTGAATGATAAACTGGTGATGCTCATTGCTATTGTCATCATAGTTTTCAGTCCGTCCTAAAAGGGTAAAAGCATCCTTGAAAGATTCTAGAAGCCATGATGCTCGTGGCTTACCTGGGCGTCTGTATTCAAGTCTGGGTCTAGTTGTATATGGATCAAACATGACTTGTCTCATGGGGTCTCTGTAATCAGTCCTCAGTATGTGGCCCAATAACTTAACTTTCCTTTTCATCCAAGTCAGAGAAAACTTTTCAATGACATGACGGTAATCATTGAGTAGGAGGTCTAATACTTTCTGATTCGTGTAGCTGCGATCGATGAAAGTGGGCGGAATCTTCAAGATACGCCGGAGGCCTTTCATCTGAAATGCATCAAGTTTGCTCAGATCAGATTTTGTAAGTTGTATGCATTCTAGGCAATACAAGACCTTGCTCTTAAGAATTGAGTCGAATACCTTAAGCTTCCATTTTACGCTGTTTTGAGCTTTGTTCCAAAATAGCTTAAGCTTATTGCACGTGACGGTAGCATCTGCTATACGGTTAGAAATCTCTCTGTGACTATTCACCGTGTCTGTCAGTAAGGACCCTAAATATTTAGCCTCCTGCTTGCGTGGAACCAGTGTCCCATCCATATATTTAACGCTGGATTGTCCTTGGTTCAAAGTCAGGTTGATGCATTTGTCGTAGTTTAACTTCATGTCGTAGTATTTAGATTCAGACTGAATAGCATGCAGGAGCTTGTTTATTGTCTGCGTGTGGGTGCCAAAAACAAGTGTGTCGTCTGCATATAAGACTTCAGCGAATTCAATTCCTGGTATTGGTTCTTTTTGCTTCGGAGTGTTTAGCTTGGTTCGGATGTCTGTGAACATAGCAGACATTAGTAGTGTAAAAAGAAACGGAGACAGGGGGCAGCCTTGTCGGATCCCAGAATCTTGCGATTTGCATTCCGAGCTTCGATTGTTCATTGCTATTCTGAACTGTGGATCTTTATACATATTTGCCATCAATTGAAACATATTTGGGGGGGGACTTTTAGCCTTCGAAGAACTTGTAAGAGCTTTATCTGGTTGACTTTGTCGAAAGCTTTTCCCAATCCAGGAGAATAAGTGACAAGTTTGAATGCTGTCTTTCGGCCAGGTCTAATAATCTTCTTGCGATAAAGATAGCTTGTGTTGTTGATTTTTTAGGACGAAAACCATACTGTGTTTTGAATCCATGAGTCATATGCATGTATGAGACGAGCTCTGATCATGCTTGCTAGTAATTTGTAAAACACTTGTAGAACTTGTAGAAGGGCAATTGGTCTGTAATTCTGCATTTGGGTGGCGTCCCCTTTCTTATACATAGCGACCAAGTTAGCTTTTTGAAAAGTCTCCGGGTAATGCTGTTCTTGAATTATGTCGTTGTATAATGAGAGTAGAGAGCTTCGGTTAGGGACCGAAAGCCATTTTGCAAGTTCTGCTCGACATCCATCCGGTCCTGGAGTTTTGTTGTTCTTTTGCGCGTCGAATACGTTATCGAGCTCAGTTATAGAGAAGAGGTTATCATTCATAGCGCTTGTTCCTTCAATAAGAGGGGAAGCTTCTTTAGCCGGAGTTCGTTTTCCAGCGGTTTGGCCCACTGTACTTCGGCGAAAAACTCCGCTGCAGTAGAAGGAAAATCTTTTTTTTTGATGACTTCTCCGCGTTTGTTTTTGAACTTATATCGCTTGGGTTGAAAAGTTTGTCTTGCTTTCTTTAGACGATCCCATTTGTAACCATCTTGCGATATTTCCTCAAGTTCTCGTAGAAGCGCCCGTTCTTAATCTTTCCTGGCTTTCAAACGGATTTCTCTGGTTAAAGCTCGGGCTTTGATGAAATCTTCTTCTTGAATCGCGTTCTGTTCGTCCTCAATAAGATTCCAAGTGTCTTCAGAAAGGTAAGGTTTCTTGTGTTCAAATGGGATAGGCGTAAAGTATTTATCAGCTGCTTCGCCAATTATTTCAGCAAGGGTTTCAAATGCAGTTGTGCATTTCCATTTGCCAAGCTGTTGTTGTTCCTCGATTTTCTGTTTAATGAAGAGGTTGTAATCGTGCTTTTGCATTTTTGTCGGAGTTCTAATTTTTTGCGGGCAAGCGTTCGTTTTCTTCCGTTTTTTCTGCGATAGTTTCACGTGTACATCGGCAATTAGAAGCGCGTGATCTGAATCCAAAATAGTTTCATGAACAGGTGTTGTATTGTGGACCGAGTTTTTCCATCTGTCGTTAATGAGGATGAAACCCATTTGAGCATGAGTGTTGATGTTGATTTCCGCTCGATTAAAGCCTTGCTCGACACTCAAACGGTTCAGTTGTCGGCGCTGGGCAAATAGCTGCCAAGTGTGTTTTCTACGCGACGCAGGAAGACTCGAGTACTTTCCACAACGACCATCCTTCTGAAAAGGCATGTGCGGTTCACCTTCGGTCCACCTTCCCGCGCTTACTTCCCCAACAGCGGTCTCTCTCACTCAGTTCACTCTACCTTGCGTGCGACTCTCGCTTGCAAGACTTTCAGATCTCTGTGTGGGGCAACTTCCAACCGCCTAGATTAACTAACACGTACAAGTATTGCTGCCCATCTCTATCCTCGCGCCTAGCAGACTGGGCTTTCTGGCTGGCCCGCTGCCTCACGGGAGCTTGAACTTGCTACTCCGAGCGAGCTAAGATCCGCCATATGCCCCGAAACATCACCCCTTTCATCCCTTGCGCTACCTCGAATAGCCTGGACATGAAACGGCATCCAAGAATGTGCTAGGAACTACGCCTGTGATGCCTGCCAGCGCTTTTTAGATTTAGGCTGAGTTTTTGGGTTTCACGGAGAGGCCTAGGGTTTGCTCGCAGTTCCAGATGGTTTCAGGTCCGGGGCTAAGTGGGTTTAGAGCCTCGAGTATTTTTAGGGCTTAGCTGGAACTGTCGGTATGCCAGGCACGCGGCTCCCGGCGCTGTCGCTTCTCGTCACGGGCTTCGCGCCGAACCTCTTGCTGAGCCTGTTGCAGCAGCTGCCTCGGATCTTTGTTTGTGCCCGACTTGATTGCCTTGGCCTGGCACATCCTGGCACTGAGCCGCAAGCTCTGCACTCAGCTTGGGCTCTAGGACAGCTTGCCTCGTTGAGTGGCAACTACTGTGGCTGTGGACGGTTTGTTGGGAGGCGATCTTGTCATTCTTGAACCCTGCCTGGAAGGCAGTGGCTGTGCACGCGGAGCTGTGTGTCGAACAGGCACGGAGGAGACCTGGTGTGGGATCTGAAATGGTCTGTGTGATCTTAGTAGGATCTCAGATATCACCCTTGACACGCCTTCCTCCGCTCTCTTGGCAGCGGCGCCGCTCGCTTCTGGCGGCTGAGAGCCTGGCGCCTTGGGTTTTGAACGATCCAAAGAGCTGCCGTAGCTACTGGTGGCGGCGATACAGGAAGGGTACGAAATGGTACCATTACGAATTGAAACCATGAAGGCGAAGTCTCTGCCTGTGATTGCTATGGACCTGGAACGCCAGGAAACCCTGCTTCCGCTGACATTGGGCCGGGCACTCGTACTCCTCAAAGTTAAGAGTCCGGACCTTGCACTCGGATGCAGAACGAGCGGTGTTTACACGCACTGCACTCACCAAGATTTCCTGAGCAAGTTCCCCACCAATCCTACAAAACGCACAACTTACAGTTGAAATACTGAACCTTGCCAAAGAAAAAGTGTTGACATTTCTCTCGGGTCCACGCACTCGGTTTCGTGTCCACCCAGCGCTTATGCAAAAACC
>CAJNDS010000291.1:639059-764059 GCA_905221605.1 Symbiodinium natans | reverse complement strand
CACCAAACCCGAAATCCTAAAACCCCTAAAGCCTAAACCCTAAAAACCCTAAGCCGAAAAAAAACTCTAAACCCTAATGCCCCTAAACTCTGAACCAAACCCCCTACTGTAAACCCTAAAAATCCCTAAACCTTAAACCCTAAAAAGCCCTAAACCCTAAAAACCCTGAACCCTAAAATCCCTGAACCCTCAAAACCCCTCAAAACCCCTAAACCATGTAGCATGGGAGAGGAGTAGGCTTCAGGTTTTCTGGCAGCGGCAGGGTGTTTTCGACTCACGTTTCTGGGGAGTGTTTTCTGTAGGGGGCTCACGTTTTCGACTCACGGGCATGCCCTGACTCATGCCTCACTCTTTCATTGCGAACCATGGTTTCTGATGATGAGTCTGAAGTGCATAGCTGTCCAATCGTTGCGCAAAGGTATTAGAGGCGCTCTGGCTCGCTACGGACAGCTGGGTGCCCGTCGTTGATGACGACCACGACGACGATGTTGGGAGGTGCTCTGGGCCACTGCAGACAGCTGGGGCCACCGGGACGCTCCCGGGCCAATCATGGCAGCTGGGTCCCGAAAAAGACAGCGACGACCAGACTTCCAAGGTCCGACATCTGTGACGGAGGACAAGGGCCTATGGCGGAGGACACGACATTGCCCCTCTCCGAAGGTGTGTGTGTGTGTGCGCACCCTGATTCTAAGCAAAAAATCCGGAATGGTCATCTTCGCTCCCGCTCCTTCATTGAGTTGATTGCTTCAGTTTCGGCAGGGACTCTGTGGGGGTTTGGGGGAGTGTGCAGCGCTCCAGCGCACCCTGAAGGGGGATTGGAGTTTACGTGATGCCCTCCCACTCGCCTTTTGGTAGGCGATGCCCGGCGTCTCGCCTTGCAGCGCAGACTTGGCCGGTCTCGGCTTTGTGTTGGCCAAGAACATTCCAGAACAAAGATCTAGGCTGCATGAGCCTACTTCACAAGATTTCTGTGCCTCTCTTGGCCGCTTCCACCAAGTTTTCGTTGCCTGCGTGTCCAGGACACTGTTGCTTCGATCATGCTTTGTTTGGAGCTTCCTCAGGCTGCGGCGCAGGCTGGTGGGGGAGATCGTCCATCCTTCTCTCAGCAAGCCGAGCATCGACCAACTCCGACATCTGGAACCAAAAACATCAAGAAATATTCTGGGCACTCGATTGGCAATCAAAACAAGATCTGGTGGTGCATCTACAAACGCAGCAACTCGCACCCGAATATTAAATCAAGCACGGGCCAAGTCGGACACGGGCTGCTGCCAGATCCCTGGTTTTGGCCCCTTTTCTCATCCGGATGAATGCCGACCGAGATGCTTGACGAATCGCTTTTGTACAGGAATGTTTCACCTCAAGGCAGCGTTGGCAAAGCTTGGGGGTATCTCAGGTCGCAGGCCGTTCGCAACCGTGCCTTGCGTGTGGAAGAACGTGGGGTGGTTTGCAATCATGACGGCTTCGCCTCAATGCAGGGCTCAGGCTTGTGAGACTCTTGCGGAAATCTCCCTGTCAACTCTGCTTTCCTGTTCCCTTTGCCGTTCTCAACGGGTGCTAGCTTTGAGGTCGTTTTAGATTACAACTTCCGGCCGGCACAGACCGGAAACAACGACGCAGACCCCAAACAGCTTGATTTTGCAGAGCTTTTGCGGGCCACACTTTGGTGTTGGCAAGTTGGGAAGCCCCACTCCCCAGTTTCCCGCCCTCCTGTGTGGGAATATCGTGTTTCAACCTTTCGCAGGTTGTGTGCTCTGCGTGTTCCCCGCGAATGTCAGGAATCGAAACGAAACCATATAGCCGTGAAGGTTGAATGAAACAGATAAAGCAGTTTAGAGTTGAGGACATACAGGCCAGGGGCAGCGTGGACGAGAACGACAGCAGGGGCAGCAAAGAGGCCGGCCCTCACTGCACGAGACCGGCCACCCGCTAAGGATTCGGAGGCTCAGAGCACGGACTAAGCTACTTTGCAGACTTTGCATGGTGTCTGACTCTCGGCGCCGAACGTCTTCTATACAGGCCATCCTGGCAGATTCAAAGCAGAAACGGGCCTCTTGAATCTACCAGGATGCAGCGAGTACTACCAAGCTGTATGGTAGCTTCAGAAGCTTGGATACCGTTCATCCTTTACTGCAGACGGCTGCTCGGCACACCTGCTTGTTTGCTCTCCGGAGGCTAGTGCGCTGCCGACCACACAACGGATTTCGAAAAGAGTCTTTTGCAACTCTGCGAGACAATCTCAGATCAACTCACCTTTCGACCTAATTAACTTGCCCCCCTCCCAGGAACCAGAGGTGTCTGATGGAACCCCTCGATCTTCACAGCAACGGTGTGGAGGTCGATCTGCACAGGGCTGATGCATAGAAACAGACCAGCACATGCCGCGCTTGTGAGAAAGCTTCTCAAGTACAGTAAGCGATGCTTGGCGAACGGACATAAGTCTTCTGCTGTTCCCGTGCAGATAGCTGTCCTGTCACTGCCTTGCCGCATCTATTGTCGCATCTTTCCTTTGCCTCTGTGATCGCAGATTGACCATGCCCATGCGGACCCTGCCAGGTGCTCAACAGCTGGCAGGTGGCTTGCCGGGTTGTTTTCAGACCATGCCAATCATGTCAAGCATGCCAAAACCGAAAACCCGCTTGCCTTCCATCCCGCACCCCAACCATCCCCACAGCCTGCACAGCCCGGTGGTTGGGATGAAACTTGGACTCCTGCAGAGGGAAGTCTGGGAATGTCTGGGAAAGCAGAGACTTGAGTTGCAGGATGTTGCAAGCCGAAGCAGCTGCACACTCCAGGAGTGGGCGGCCTTTTGTGCTACAAACACCTCCCCTGCTTTCCGAGCCCTTCGCCTGTACGCATGGCAGATCTTGCCATGGCTTGTCTAGTCGGATGTTTACCTCAAAGACTGAACTTGCATTCTGCCTGCATTCTGCCTGCATGCTGCCTACAACCTCCCAGCTGCGCAATCGGAGAAATGGAAGAGGGGGGAGTTGGACCATGGGGCGGGGATAGGAGCGGGGACCACCTCGGAAGGATGGTGCCGCAAAGCCCTCCGCCGTGGCGTCGCAGCGCCGCTGGTCCTCTCGTTCATTCACCCTCTCTCAAAGGCTCACAGGATCCGGGGCCTGAGATGAGAGGTGAACACGGGCCACGGGAAAAGAATGCGCTAGGAGATGTCGAAAATCCCGAGCTTCTCCCAAATTTCTCGAGATCCTTCTAAACCCCCTTCGAACATCGATCTGAGAGCGAAGCCTCGTCCTTTGCAGGGCACGCCGATGTGCTTCTCGCTGGGAGAAGCTCGCCTGGAAAGAGTCTGAAGCGTGGACATCCAAAACCTGTCAAGACCTGCTTGCCAGATCCCACTGCCTTGGGAGTGCTGTCCAGGCCACGAGGACTCCTCACGTACAGTCGGCTTGGTGGCAAGGCACCAGGTAGTGGCTATGGTGGGACTCGGCGCTGGAATCCCCAGGTCTTTTTGCTCAGAGTCTCAAGGCGTCCGCTGCGCGGACTGATCCACTTGTGACATGAGAAACTTATGTTCGCGGACTGAGGTTTGAAAGGTTGCATCCTACAGAATGCGTCATACCTTTGCCATTGTTCGCCGATCACCATGGACCAATGGAACCTCATGCCGGAAAAGCCGTTGCGGCAAGGAATCTCATTAAAATGGTGTCACGGACCTCTTCCGACTCTAAGCAGCGAGTGCTCCCTCTGGCTACAGTACATTCCTCTTGAAAGTACAATGTGCAGCTTCAGACGATGGACACCGAGCTGCCCGCCGCCTCCACATCCAGCTGGGCATGAATGGTTCACGCGGGCTCTCTGCATGCTGGTGGTCAGGTTACACAAAGACAACATCAGCAGCATTGCCGAGTATAGCCACTACGGCTTGCCGACGTCAACGCTGAGCTTGGCAAGGGGGCATGGGCAGCATAGCTCAAAAGGTAAAGGGCGCAACATCTGAGTGTTTCCTATCAACAAGAGCACTACACGACATCTTCACTGAGAAATATCGAATGCACAAATGAGGAAAGCCGGAACCTCTTAAACAAAATTTCACGTGATTGCACAATGCATGCCGATGCTGCCTGCGCAATCATTGCGATTCCTTCGCATCGTCAAACCTTCAAAGGACGCTGCTGGAGGAACCGAAACCCTGAGTATCGATGCGTGACCGGGGCTGCGCTGGCTTTTTGCAGCATGCCAATTGTCCTTCTGCAATAACTGTGCAGCGAAGGCTCTGCGGCACCACTGAATCATAGAGGATTCCGCACGTTCCACAGACCTCAGTGTGGGCCGAGTAAGTCTGCACACACCTTCACGAGGCCCGCTGGAGGTTCACAAGATGAAGTTGTTAAGGCACACAACGGATCTACCTGCAACGCTCATTGCCACTAAGACTGCAGGGTCTGCAAAACAGTGTCTCAAGCCTTCAACAGCCATGAAGCGGCAATAAACTGCAGTGGATAATCCATGTCTTTGCTGAGTGGCTGTGACCTCCTTGGGGCCGCCTTTGCAGGCGATTCCTCGTCACAGGTGTGTCTGACATACATCACTTACGGGATTGCTGACATTCCCTGCAACCCCCTGGGCCCTGAAGTTCGCATAAAGACCTGTATCCGAAAACCCAAAAAAACAACAAGTTTGGATCCTCCCCTGACAGACTGCAACAAGCTTCAATAAGCTTCATCTGTCTTTCATAGGGACTGTGGCAACTGTCCCTCCTCAAAACTTCACAAGCACATTTTGGGGCATTCAGCTCCTGGAACTTCGCAGGCCGTGCGCAATGGGGGGGGTTACAATAAAAAGGGATTGTAAATTTACAACTGGAAGCCGCAAGACCAGATGTCCATCGAGCCACAGGGCAAAAACACCACAAAAAAATTGGACCAGAGGGCCAAAGGACCAAGGGAGGGCTAGCAAGCGCTTAACTTCAGAATGGCACATAGTGAGTTCTTTCAGCTCTCAATCAAGCATGCGGACCACAGCACCACAACTCACATCAAAGACATTGCCCGAAGCATGACTGTGAGGATGTGATGAGCAACAAGTCCGGAATGCTGGCCTTTGTCCGGCTCGTTGTCAGTGCCACAGTGCTGGTCTTCACTCTCCCGCCGCAGGATGCGAATAAAGCCTCATCAGACGAACCATTGCATTCGGTGGCACCGCAACAGTGGAATTCCCAACCATCAGCGCTAGCAAGCTTGCAAGGGTCCAACACAATCGTCAGCACAAGCTGCTTTAGATTCATGTTGTGTGGTGGGGGCTCAAAATGCAGCCAGGAACCAAGTTCACCCCAGTCGGACCCCCACGAGTTCTTCACAAGCCAGTATTGGTGGCCGTCAGTCCTTCCAGTCTCGACTGTCCACGGGCCCACGAAGAGCAAGGATTCTCCCAAGCGTTAGATATCCACAGTATGCGGAGTTGGTCAGCTCAAAACTAAACTGGCAGGTGCATATCCTGATGTGTCCTCAGTGGAGGAGACCTAAAGCTTTACCATCCAGGAAGAGGACGCTGTGTTGAAGCTATGTCACAAGCTCACAGGCCAAGCCTCCCGTAGCCATAAAGGGCAACAGCCTCAGCACCCAGATGCAGTCGACGCATCGATGTTGGACCCTCGTCACGATAAATCCGCAAACGTGCCACAAGTCTCGCTTCGACATTCATAGTTGGGCATCCTTACCCGAGGACCATATCATAATTCATACCTGGACTGCAAAACCCTGGGGTCTTGTTTGCAATTCACAAGAGCGCATGTTTTTCCATGCGTGTTGGTTGTAGTCGAAGGCTCTGGATTTCGTGGGCTGGGTTGTATACATGCCACCGGAGCACGGTGCAGGGCAGGTCAAGGACGGCTATGCCTGTGTCTTAAAGATGACCCTGTTCTTTTACCACAGTGCTTCAGCGTTGCTTCAAAAGTGTTCAACACTGCTCCAACATTGTTTCAACCACTTGAGCACCAGCACACAAGGGTGTTCGAGCCGACAGGGTTCATCCTCATTGTCACCGAGCGGCATGATTCACGATGTTGTCGCACCCATCAAAGACTCCGCCTGTGAGGTCTAGTCATTCGATCATGGAGGCCGAAGAGCTGGGCTGAAGAGGCCGGATGACTTTTACACACGAGTTTGTCTTAGCTTGCACCGAGTTGCCGTCGTAGCTGAACCAGTTGCTGGCCGCAACAGAGACGGCCACTGGTCCTAAAAGCGCATGCGAACACATCTCTTGCTTGAGGCACGTGGTGGCTACTACAAGTAGTGTGATGCATCTGTTACGTAGTAGTATCCATTGGTATCCCTTCATCTTTCTTTGCAAAGTCGGAGAAGCATTTCTCCAGCTGCTTCCTCCAAGCTCAGCAAAAAAGGTCAGATGGCATGTGGTCTCTCGGGCATAGGAGGGCCTGCGAAGTCTCAAGTTTCCAGGTTTGACTCGGCTTGACAAGGATCTGAAGTTCACTAAGATAAGGCAGATAAGGCACCCTTTCATGCTTCTTGTGCTTGGGTCCCTACAGATCGACTTCATACTGCGCGTCCCTGGGACCCGTGCCCAGATCGACCAGTGCTCTGGCCAGGGGCTCCTTTGGGCAAAAACGCTGTGTAGCCCATCAAGGGCAAGAAGTTGACAAAAAAACAACCCCGACAGGGGCCGGAGCTTCTTTGTTGCTAGGCAGCACGCGGAACCCTGTCCTTAGGTGTTGTTGGGGATAAACATGGAATCTGCCACGTTTCAACGTCCCTACATCTGCGTGCTTGCACAGGTTTCTCAAAAACCAATGACATGCAAGTCACAAAACCGTGAAAGCACCATAACTCCACGGTCATATCAGTAGAATTATAGCTCCCAAATCAACATGGCCAACTCCCTTGCCGCCGGCTGCTCAATCCAAAAGCAGCTCCGCCGGCTGTAGCACCACGAAGGCCCTGGATACTGAGGGCTTATTGCTTTGGGTTGAAGGATGCTGACGGTGCGATTCTAGCTTTGAACCGCTGTTTCCACCCTCGTGGCCTGCGCTGAGACGAAGGAGTTCATGCAGGCGCGGTCCTCATGCAGTGTCTAGGCGGGAAGGTGGGCTGGGGCAGATCCACTCAGATGAAGACTTGTCTGAGGACTTCAACTGACGTTGGTAAACTACCGGCGGAGAACGCGTTTTAGTATCCAGGCGGTGCTCTTACCGTCCTCATTTTTTCAGGCCTGCTGTAAGTCAACCTGTGTACTCTATATCTATATATATGTAGAGAGAGAGATATATATATATATGTAAACAGAGCTGTAGGACGCTCTCAAGCAACCTGGCCCGAGAAGAGTACATCTCTGTAAGGTCCCTCCGAGAATTCTGGGCATTTTAATCTAAACAATTCGCGCTTAGTGAAGTAATCGCTCTGCCCTTTTCAGCTCGCATGCCTGGGCCAAGTACGGCACGGAGGACTCCAAGCTGAGTCCATGCCTGAGCTCTGAGAGAGATCTGTGCGACGGCGTGTGAGAGTACAGCGAGAGAATCGCGAGAGTAAGTGCTCATAACGGATCGACTCAAAATCGAAAGCTGCGCCGAAGCACTGCACCGCCCAGCCGATGCCCAACTCCACTGTGGCCCCGCTGCAGCCACCCTGGTATCTTCGTTGCTTGGAGAGGGAGGGGCTCTAGGGCCTTGTACGAGGATCGCACATGCTCGCAACATGAGTCCCTGCTTGGCTCGGATGCTCTCAGGCTCCATGACATGCCTGTGGAGGATTTCTAAGGTGCTTCTGTATGGGTCCCTCTACGAGGTCGGATGGCCCAACCACTTCAGCTCCTACTAGTATCCAACAGGTGCTGAGACTGGCTGGCCTGTCCACCGCACTCTTGAGGGTTGGGCACCTTAGCCATAACAACTATTGGGCGACAATGCCCACAGATGTTGGGAGCATCCCGGCCTGATTCAGGATTCGACGTTTGTGCTTGTGCTTCAGGACGCATGTTTATTCACTACGTGGCCTGAGCTTCTACAAAGCTTCGAAAAGCACGACACAAGCAACTCCCTGCGCAGACTCCCCGCACCGAGCACTCCGGGATCCGAGCGCAGTTCACCAACTCCTGTCTCTCTCATCATCTCTCATCATCTCTCGTCATCGCTCATCATCTCTCAGACAGTGGTGAGGATGCTCGACACTGGCTCAGCAACAGGTGACATGAGTCGACATGAGTTGGCATGAGCACCAGCAGCTCTTGCAGTATGAGAGGGAAAGATATCGCGGTCCCTGACAAACCCAGATGACCGAAGCAAAACTTCTGTCGCAGGTCCTGGCTCGAGAATCTCCTGGAAAGTTCACAGTCAGATCCCGGCTTGGAAGTTTGTTGGCCGTCACTCCATTATGATCACAGCAGCTACAACGACCATGGCGGCCATGGCGCTAGACATGCATGTTCACACAGCAATCAAACGCGCAACATTGCTTGGCCAAGAAAAGAAGTGCAGATGGGTTCGTAGGGAACTCGACGACTCGAGCACTTCGCGACTTGGGGCTCCGACTCCATCCTCCTTTAAGGCTGGTTACAACGAAACGGGGTTCGAAAGGCGTCAGGGAGTTTGGAATCTGAGCCTCGCCATTTTCGCACCAATTTTGTGAGAGGGTGAAAACACAACAAGGGCAACACCAACAGAACTGAGCATCAGAGCACACTGAAGGTTCAACATTAATTGATGTGAAAAGTATCGTTGCGAAAACAAGCTTCCCGTTCCAAAGAACTGTGTGAAGAATGGTACTAAAGCGTACAGCGGGAGGAAACCCTTTTGGTCCGCGTGAGGTGGACGCAGTTACGGACCCCCCCTCTTGCGGGCGTTGGCTGTTCGGATGTTAACATCCAGACTTGGTCAAGGGTGGGATTGGGGCTTCTCAGTGTGTCAGTCTGTCAGTTAGGGTGTTTAGGGGCTGTGAGGTTGTAGGGGTTTGGGGGTGGAGTTTTGCTTTTAGGGCTCAGAAGTAACTTAAAGGCTTTTGGGTTGACAGATCCAAGGCTTTAGGGTCTTGAGGTCTGGAGTTTGATTTCAAAATGTATACTTAGAGATGGAAGTGCATGTGCAAGCCGAGCAGAATCATCTGTGGATCCTTGCCCTGCCGCGGTGGATTTCACTGTGCGCGTTGAGGACAGTAGTCGCACCTGAGATGCTGTTCCGCACGCAGATCCTTGCATGTCTGACGACCTTGTCTAAGCTCGCTGGCGCCACACAGCCTGCACAACCTTGCGGCCTGGCTACTTATGGCCCAGCACGAGCCGCAGCCCCCCTGCTCGACGATCGTCTGTGCATCGCTCAAGTGGCGCCAGTCCACCTGCCAGGAAACGGCCGGTGGAACCAGCATGTAAACAATGTAAAAGGAAAATGCAAAAGAAAAGCATGCTTAAAAAGGAAAGCTCCCAAAGGGCATTCTTGGGGGCCGTTATGGGGGCCCTGTCAGGGGCTTTTTGGGACCCTACCGGAGGCCTTACCGGAGGCCTTTTTGCGGCCTGCATGAAAAAGGCTCAGGACCCTAAACCCTAAACCCAAAAGGCGCCCCCCCCCCCATCGAAACAAAAGCTTGCGCACAAAACCTCACAACAACTTTTCGGCCCCCTTCCTTCCCGTGCCTTGTCTGGCAAGGCCGACTTGAGCCGCGAGTGGTCCTCCTCCTGCTGCTCTCTGTTCTGTGTGAGTGAAAAAGAGTCTCTCCTTCTACTTCTCGGAGGGCCCCGGACCTCTTCGATGCCCTTGATATCTTTTGATGTCATTTGAATGCCGGGGTGGCTTTGGCTCTCGGTTGCAGAAGCATGTGCAATTGTGGTCATCGCTTTGCGGCCACATGCAAAGCTAAAGCTGCCAAGGCAGCAATCTACTGCGAACCAACAAGGGCCTTCCAGCTGAGAACATGCTTGCGTGAGTGTGAGGAGAGCTGTGAAATTGGCTGGCCCAACCTCTCTTGCAGATGGAGCTGTGCACTGACACATGCGGACATTGTAGGGCCGAACCGAACTCTCCACGAACTCTCCAGAGGCCTCCGCAGCGAAGGAGAGGCCCTGCGATTGGCGCACCTGCTCAGGTTTACAGTAATCAGGTGCTGGGTGCGGCGTGACTTTCCAAGGGTTCTTTTGACACCCTGCATGCCCTAGTGTTGCAGACGGCAGTTCACTCTCCACAACACGAATTCATGCCAAACACGAGATTCTGGAGGGAACACGCAGGAACAGGCGTCGCCTGCGCCGGCTTGTAGCCATGCATGATCTTCAGCTCTTCCTCCTGGCTGGATAGCTCGATCTTGAAACCATCGTTCATCACGCAAGCTGCTACCCAAGGTCAGCAGGCGAGTATGTAAGTTCCTATTCTCATGATTCTTGCAAAGATTGGCATTCGCATGGCATGACAAACTGCCTTGCGATCGGAAAACTTGTTGATGGCCGCAGACCACTTTGCATCGGACCTGAAGCATGCAATGCACCCAAGCTCAACGGAAAAAGAGAATGCAGTACACATGATTGCGGCATGCAGGAAGCCTGTGGGCGTGCTGCTGAAGTACTCGGTGTCTTGACCTACATCCCCTGGCCTGTTGTTCTGCACCACCGCCGCCACTCGGCGAGCCTCGAAAAGAGCAGCACGCTCCTCGTACTCCTGCCGCACAATGCGTGAATCTTCAGTGTTGTGTCGGCCTTCTGCACTCAAGGGCACTTGCTTGCCCATTCTTCTCATGCCCGGACACATGCTGCCAGACCTCCATCCCTGGAACATCAACTACGAGCCAGACCCACAACCTCTACAATCTCGGTGAACTCCTGAACACCACATGCTCGCCTGAGAACCTTTGTTGTAGCTTCGGCCATGCTTCGCGATGAAGTCATCAAAGGACATGGAAACTCCTGGCTGTTTCAGGAGCTATTTCTCGACATGTGAAGACTCATCTTGGGCTTAGACTTAAGAAGCTCGGTTTGGCGGGAGGCTGCCGGCTGTTCAGGTCTAGAAGGGGTCTCTTAAGGATCTTTAGGACTCTAGGTCTCTTTGACTGTTTCAACCAGCGACTCGTTTTCACCTGATCCTGAGTGAGTGGCTAGCCTCCTCTGTTGGTGGAGTGGACCTGGCAGCAACTGAATGGGAATGACATGCAGAGATCCCAAAACGCCGAACACTCGACCGTCGGGCGACATTCGGCATGGGGGCCGCCGCCTTGGCCGCGGAAGCGCACGTGAAGAGCACCATGGCTGCCAGCAGCGTATGGGGACGGGCGGCCTGGAAAGCACACACAGCTGACAAAACACCTTAGCCACCTTAGCAAGCACTTGCTAGCCGCTGGAACCAAACTTCCGAGCAGCATCGTACGCTACTCTCACGGTACGTCCGCTTGAAAATACACGTCAGGACCTTCAGGTTCTGAACCCATCTCATGCGGAATTCATGCAATTTCAAGCATGCCTGAGCCATGCCGTCAGCAGCACTGGGCCGCAGCTTCATCATTTTGCGGAAGGGAGGGTGGCTAAGGCAGTTTCTTAAACTGCCTTGAGCTCTGCGGCGACCAGAAGCTTGCACGTGCAGAGGGACAGGAGCGGCCGGGGACCGAAGTGCACATAAGCCACATGAAGCAGGTTATTTGGAACCACGGCCTGGACCTCGAAGACGAGTTGGACTGCCTCTGCAAACTCCGCAAAATTCCCCGCACAGGCCATGCGCCTCCGTCTGAAATCCGACTTCAGCCGATGCCTTTCGTCGCCAGCATCGCCCGGCGGTGGAAGTTCTGGCCTCACGGACGAACAACAAACCTGACGGACACCACGGGACCCTCAATGCGGACAGTGAATATGGACACTTTGATCATGTGGCAACTGTGGCGACGACTGCTAGACTATCAGGCAATGGCCACATCCCCACTTGAGGCTTCAAAGACAACGGCTGTCTCAACAAACGCTTCACAGAAGAATCTCCTGAATATGAGCACAGCCGCTCGGAAAATAACCAGAGAGGGATGGACAATGTCTCGGGTGTGCCATGGGTAAGGCATCATCCCTCCGACCTTCGCAGGGGCTCCAGCAGCAGTTCAGGTTCCAACCCGCTCCATACAGAGGTATCCGGCACGCACCTATCCTGCCGCCCCTCCCCGAAGAGATATTATCTCAAGGCAGGGCAGGTTTATCAAGACAGTTGCCAGGCCAGGCAAGCCATCCCTGCCATAGACCAGAACTCACCCACATGGCTGCGAAAAATCACCTTCACATCTACCCTCACGTAGCCCAACGCCACGTGTACTCTTGGTGGCGATTGGGAAACATCAGTAGAAGACTCTCGGCCCAGCAGGAAGCCTGTCCTGCGGGCCACGGGAACGCGGCAAATCGCGGCAAGAGACAAGAGACCAGAGGCTACTGATGCCACCCACCCATCCGACACCCCCAAGGATTTCTGCACAACGCTGGGACGGTTAAACTTAAACTTAATGTTTTCCGGCATTCGTTGATGACATGATTCCCAGCGCATCTGCGTGGGAGCTCTGCGCGGGAAGCACAAACTCCTGCCAAGACACACGAACCCCGCAGGCACAGGCCCGGAGCTCATCGTTCTCGCACCTGGGCGAGGCATAAAGGAACCAAAAGAAAACCGACGCCACGAATGACGGTCTGGCAGGATTCGGTTGTGTCTTCGGTTGAAGCCAGAGGGGCAACTTGGGGCCAGACTTCAGTGCGCTTGGTGCGTCAAACATGGTTCAATGTCAAATCATGTCAGCTCTTCCAACTCTTGTTCAATGACTAGAAGTTGCTGCGACTGAGTCAAGGAAGCTGGTTTGAATGTGCTCTCGGCTGTGTGCGGAGTGGCACATCGCAGCTGCTCAGCTGCGCCGTACCATTGCCGTAGCAATTTTTTTCTGCCACCGCTGTGATGTCTGGAGCCATAGTGCAGCTGGCCCAGGCAATCCAGAATAATCAAAAGCAAATGACACTGTTGACAAGAAGCGCAAAGTTCTCAGATGGCTCGATATCATACAATACTCAATATCAATGCAGCCCACACGCTTGTCAGCTCCAGCTTGCCAACACCATCTCTCAAAGCAGCAACCGGAAACAGCCACCACAAACAGCAGCAAAAGCAAACGAAACTCAGCTCAGCGTTTGGATGTCTCACCTCGGCAAAGCCTTGCTGCGCTGCTGCAACGAGATTCAAAGGATCCCAGGCAAATGAAACCCATACTGAAAGGCTCATCTAGCATCCAGTCCTTTGCCACAATAGCACTTGTCTCACCACGACTGCTCAGAGGGCAGATTTGCATGCCCAAGGCAACCAGGCTTGTGGGTCTGGCACACCCATATACCCGTCCATGAACGCAGTGCCATGTTTGTATGCCGACACATCCTTCGATCTATTTTTGCTGATGCTTAAGCGCACGTGACGCACAGAATACAGAGCACCACCGATGGCAGAATAAACCTCCCACTCAATCGGGATAACCTCACAAAGCCTACCCGGTTTGCCACTGAGTGTGTCGGCACGCCCCTGAACCCGTGTTCTTTCAGATACTATCCTGTGCTAAAATATGTTCTATACCTTCGCAGAACTGCTTCCGGCACTCTTTGGCGAAGGGTGCACGCAGGGTGTGCGGGCTGGCACAAGCCATGGCACCCCGATTTATCGGGGCGAGCCTCCGAACGCACAGCTACGCAGCGATTCAACATGACTCAACACTTTTGGTGGGCTCTGGGTCTCTCCGGCATCCCCTTAGTTGTCTCACACTTCACCCTCAAACCCTCCCTTGAATCGCAGCCCGGCTCATCCGAGGATAGCGTCCGTGCTCCAGGTTCACCAGCCCTTGACAGATATGGAAAGGGACATGAAGAGAGGAACGAATATGACACAGGGAGCTTTCAGGCTTGCCTCCGGGCCTTTCTCGAGTTCAGAAAAGCCGTTGGCGTACTTCAGTGCTTCCTCTCCAGCAGTCCCAGCTCAAAACCGAAAGAAGCTTAGACCCCTGCATGGCAGCAAAAACAACTCATCTCAAATCCATGAAATCCCTGCAAGCCTCTCAGATGAGGCTTTGTCTCATTTTGCCTCGATTCACCTACTAGTATGATCTAGGTCAAGCATGGTCAAGCCCTGCAAGGGAGCGGCTTCTTGGAGCTCTTGTCTTTGTCTTTCTCCCCTCAGCGCAGCGCAGACAGAACAACAGTATGCCACTAAACACCCTGAAGGGCAGTGCACGCTCACTTCGATGTTCGAAGGATTCAGATTCATCGGTGCAGCAACTTGCAGAGAACTATACCACTGCGGGCAGCTGCATGCCTAGCCAACACATCCCACAAATTGTGAGACACGGACACTGAGCAGAAGATCGGTTGACCCTGAAGCAAAGAAAAGCTCCTGTGAGAGAAAAAAGGCAGGAAGAATGAGAAAAAATTGAGCCACAGAATTTGAGAAGTAGATGGCTGAGTAGGTGCTTGGCTCGACAACGAGACGAGCAGGTGAGCAAGAGAGAACATGAGAGCAACAAAGCAAGAGCAGATCTGTGCAGTCTTCGCTACTACTACTACTACTACTACTACTACTACTACTACTACTACTACTACTACTACTACTACTACTACTACTACTACTACTACTACGTACTACTACTACTACTACTACTACTACTACTACTACTACTACTACTACTACTACTACTACTACTACTACTACTACTACTACTACTACTACTACTACTACTACTACTACTACTACTACTACTACTACTACTACTACTACTACTACTACTACTACTACTACTACTACTACTACTACTACTACTACTACTACTACGTCGTACTACTACTACTACTACTACTACTACTACTACTACTACTACTACTACTACTACTACTACTACTACTACTACTACCACCACCACCCTTTGATCATGCAAGATTCGGTGCTTCGCATCTTCATGATGCTCTGACTTGTCCTGGAGGAGTAGAGGGTGCACAACATGCCGACACCCTACCTTCAAGTCTTTCCAACAGGTGTTCACTTGGGTGTCCTTTTTTCGCTTCTTCTTTGGCGTAGGACTCCGTGAGTAGCTGTCACCTTGACACAGGTACACTTCGGATTGCCTCGAGTCCATTGGAGGACTCTTGGGCAACTGTTTAGAAATCTGAAGCCGACAGAGCTGACTCAAGCGAAAAGTGCAGAGGGCTATCGTTGCGGTCTGGGCATGAGTGAGCCATTCCCCATCCGATTCCATATCTCTTGACAGAGTCTGTGCGCGCCGCCACCTACGCAAATGCTAGGGGCACAGCTATCCGCCTTGCCGTCCTCACTGTCAGCGTCGCCTTACTGATGTCTCGAGAATTTGACTGCCCGCTCGGCTTGGCATGTTGGCAATGTGAGCATCTAGGTGACCAGCCATTCAGGTCCTCCAAAAGCCTCCAGACAAGAGAGCTTTGGGCTTCCTGTGATCGACAACATGTCGCTCCGCTGGCCTTTTTGCTGAAGCTACACAGAAGACGACCTGAAAGCCTCCTCGAAAACACCAGTCAGCATGTGTATGTGCTCTGCCCTTCTCGATCGAACCTGCATCGCTGCAGCTCTTCGCGGTCCTCCTGGCAAACCAAACTTCATCCAACTTCAACAGGTTCTGGAAGATCAGGGAATCATCGAAGTGGCATCAGGCCTCTTCGAAGAGGTGTAGGTTGGCCAGGACCAGACCCTGTGTCCTGCACATCACCTAGCAGGGTGTTTGGCTGGCCGCAATACCAAGGATGCTTGGACGAGGCTTCACATTTTACCTCCAACTCGGCATATCGGCGTATGGGTACTCCTTGCACAAATGGGCACCATCGGGGGAGTGCCTTGAGAACCCTCCCTGACAAGGTACCCAGATTGCATATGTCTACATTGATGCAGCTGACTTCCTGGGCTCTTTGTCTGCAGTCCGACCTGAATCCCAAACACGGGACTGTTTCAAACTATTTCGGGCCCTTTTGTTGCAGAGAACCTGGTGACAAAGCGCCTCCGTGCCGAGCCCGGAAGCAAACTTCGACGAGCGTACCTCAGAGGCACCGGGGAACTGGGGACCAAAGACACACCCAAACGCTGTCAAAAAAGGGGTCTGAGATGCTTTTGCGTTGCTCCTGCAAGTCGCACAACGCTGCTGGCCACCGAGCTTGGCCCGACACGATCTCGGAGATGGCCGAGGCAGCGAGGCGGCCATTGATGGCCTCGACCAAGGCCTCGTTAGGCTCCAGCTGATTTCAACAACATGGGAGCTCGGTTTCTTTTTTTGGTGCTTCCTCATGCTTCCTCACTCCAAAGACTTTGAAGGCGCGAATGGAAGTTGTCTGCGTGAGCTGGGCCCTGGCTGCTCTCTTGCCTCGTGCAGCCACCGCAATCGGCTAGAAGGCTTCTTGCTAAGCACCTGAAGCATGGGCACAGCGCACAACGGCATTCTCGGCAAACGCAGAGAATAAAGCCTGGCAGTGTCGGAGTTCGGAAACAACGGCTGCGCCTCGCTCTTGTCGAAGTGGCCATCAGACACATCCTCAACACCAAGGCCACAGCGTCTGATCAAAGACAAGCAAGCCTTGCAAATCGCGCTTAAACACACCGCGTTCTCCGAACATCTATGCAAGTCCTTCGACTTCTCCTTCTTGCTCTTCCTTGTGCACTCAAGTTGATGTTGAAACTCTCAAGAGTTATCAAAGCCACCAACAAACAAGGTGCTGTATCTGGTGTTCTCGTAGCAGACAAGCTTAGCGATTTAATTAAGTTGGTGCACTGCTGCCTGCTTTGCGGCACATAACCTAATGAAAGGTGGGGTCTCTGCAGCACACAAAGGCCCACAAAGGCACAACGACGATAAACCGGAAAACGGCAGGACCGAGTCAGAAAGCATCCTTCAGAGTGTTCGGAAGACGCAGAGGGCTGAATCAGAAAACGCAGGCGCTGAGCCGCACATGCGCGCCGCCAAAACAAAGTAACTGATGCTCGAAGGCTCCAATCGGAAAACGCGCAACTGAAAACCAAACAGGCCCAAGGGCGAAAAACGCAACAAGCTCCGAACCTCCCAACGCAAGCGCAGCCGGATCAGAAGAAAGCTTGATCATATGGTCACTCGTCGCAAAACTTGCAGGTAGAAAACCGACCCCTCCGAATTCGGAATGAGTCGTACCTGTTGCGTGCTGAGATGACTCGTCGGCACCGCTACTGCTTCATGTCATGCCGGGAATTCCAGAGCTCGATCCAAATTCGGCAGACCACGTCTTCAAGACCAAGCCTGCCACTTCTGCTAAAAAATGTCTTGGAACCACTCAGACCAACCCGATCTACGAGCGGGACCACCAACAAAACCCCGACTTGTGCCCAGCAGCACAGTGGCCACCGAGCGGCTTCTGTCTGGGCTCATCCCGCTCTCTGTCCTCCTCCTCCGAGCGATCCTCGAAAGACACAGACGCGAGGGTGATACTAGCTGCAAGACCCAATTCCTCCTAAATCCTCTTTGTATCTGCCTTCTCCTTCTTCCGCTTCTTGGGCGAAGGACTTCGCGAGGCACTACCACCTCAGGTGGTGGTCGGCCGGTGGGTTGTGCTGCTGGTGATAGCTACCGCCCTGGCTCACTGTCAAAGATACTCTACACTAAATAGGGGTGCGTCCCAGAGTTTGGTGAAATGTGTTTCCACTGGTTACACATTTGTTCAACTGAAGGGGAGCTTGTTTGTCCTTGCCGTGGCTGAGAGATGGCCTCCCAGCCGTGCATCTACGACAATCGAACGTGCCAGAGCTCCACAGCAGGCACCTACAGACTCCCTGTCCATCTTGCCGAACTGATCGCAGTGATGATTATACAAGTAACAATAATGACTAAGCTATTGATCGCACCAGTATCGATACAGTAGCGAGAGCAGCTCAAGTATACAAAATAACAGTAGTCGTAGCAGTCGTCATCGTAGTGGTCGTAGCAAGCAGTAGTATCAGCAGTAGCAATAACTAAACTAGTCAAACAGAATCATATTGGCACTGGCAAAAGCAACGGAAGTAGCAACGGTAAGCTGGCTGGCATCTGTAAGCACTGCAAATTCTAGCGTGCAGAGAATGTTAGGCTTAGTGCTACAAATAGAAAGCTGGCATCCTCCCCTGATGCCTGAATCTTGTGCATGATAAGTTGATTTTGTTTCGATTTGTGCGGCACGGGAGTTGAAGCTCAACTGTTCAACAGGATGGTGATGCAACTTGGCACGGCTGAATGGGATAAGACTCTAAGCGCCGCCGTTTTGCAGCGCGCCGCCGCTGGTGACGGCGCACACCATTCTGTCTCTTGTAATGAAGCTGCATGTACTACCTCGAATGCGCTGAGGGCACGACCGCTGCCCGAAAAGTCCATGAGCCTGATTTCCGTCAAGGAACCCTGGGGAGCTGACCAGCGAAATCATGGAAATTCCACAGACAGACTTGTAAAAAAAAGCACGCGGTGCAACATCACTTCAAAACAGGGGCCTTCCATTTTGAAGGCTCTTCTGCTGCTCCTTCGCTGGCGCGTATTGTGGCATGAAAAAAGGTCAAGACACGTTGGCTGGCAGCAGTGTGAAAGCGGAGTTCCTTCCCGCAACTTTATCCATCTTGCAAGATTTGCAGCCGGCTCGCAAGACACACAAGACTCAACCTTAAGGCTGAACACCAACAAGACAGCCGGCAGCCTTTTTGAACAGATGCAAATTGGCCAAGACCAGCCCCTTCATCTGCATCCCCACCTGTGCAACATGCAACAGCATGGGGACAATGGGAGACAAAGGCCCTGTGTTATAAAACCTGTGTTATAAAACTCTCCATGTTGGCTCTCTGCTAACTGATGTTCACTGTTGGGTAACACTGTTAAGGAGTTGGCTCTCGTGGCCTTGGAGCCGACGCCGGCTGTGAACTTGGAGGACTGGACCTCACTGACGCGACCATAAGAACACTCACACTCGGTCACCCTCTCAATGGCAACATTCCCCTTGGAAAGTGAGATTCTGCTGAGGCAAGGCGCTATGTCGTAGATGGCTGGAGCGGCAATTCGACCTTTGGAGGCAAGGACGAGGGCCTCGGAACAGAGATCCGTGCAGGGCTTTCCGTGAATTCGTCTAAGCTCAGTCGATCCGACAAGATGCAGAACATTGTGGTGGACCGTAGGCAGGGCCCGTGAACAGAGATGATAAATTGTATGGTGTCTCCGTGCAAATCAGAGCTCAAAAAACTCGCCATCGTTATCGATCCCTCACCTTGTGCAGCCACTTTAGCCGCCCATCTGGTCTCTTGCCCACGACCTGGCGTGGCACTGGGTTCGGCCATGAACATCTTCTGTCTTAGCTGCTGCTCCTTTCTGTGGTCTCGACATGCTCTTCAAGGAGACACGGCGCCTCACTCTTCTCCATCGGCAGATCAGCTGCCTCCTTCTTCTCCCTCTCCTGCTCCTGGCCCAGAAAAGCCGCTGAAGCCCTAGCGACCTGCTTGCTAGATGTCTCAGGGGCTTTGCAATTTGTCTTGGCAAGGGCTTGGCATCAAAATCCGTGGCTCTGCCTCATCGACCTTGGCCTCCTTCTTCTGTCTTCTTGACATCACCTCAGAATATCTAGGCGAACCAGATGCATGTAATCAGCGATTCAGCCAGGTTACGTAATGGTTACGATGCTAGCGCCAGGAGCCGGTAGACACGGGACGATTCGAACGCTTCAGGCTGCTTGAATTGCCGCGCTGGGCAAAGAAAGACAAAAGTGCCGCGGATAGCAGCATACGAGGCCTCTCCAGCCCACTGTTCGTCCACCTTCGTCGGGTCGATGCCGGCCTTGAGGCTTCACAGATCTTCACAGGACGGATTCATCATGAGTCATTTTGTTTTGATTAGGGTAACGTTGCTGCAGTGGCTCGTTTTAAGTTTCTTGCCGGGCTATTCGAGAGGGAGAGGGTTGTGGGCAGTGAAGCATGTAAGAGAATGGCATACTGAACCGTTCAAGACTTAGAGGACTACAGAAAACCCAAAAGCCGCTAAGCCGCTGCTCGCATCCGCAGCTCATCGCCCTTCTGGCGTTGGGCTTCACTCCTTGCATATATGCGCATGCCACAGAGATTGTCCTTGAAATCTGAGGTATGCAGTCATGCCATTGGTCAAAACACAATCTTATCTTCTGGGGCCTCGACCTACAAATTCCACCATGACAAAACCTCAACCTTTGTCAAACCTCCCTCACCCTGTACTCTGACCTTCCTGTACCTTGCATCATCTTGCATCTGCACTCTGCCACTGCACTGAATCGGCCATGCCCGGGCCTGGAGAGCATGATGCCACTGCTGAAGGACGCCGGCTTCGAAGACTTGATCATGGCCTTAGCATGGACTGCCCTGACAGGTTGCAAATTTTGCAAGATGTTGCAAGGTGTTGCAAGACGTTGCAAGCACGTACGAAGCACCCTGCAGCACGGCGCTCAAAGAAGTCACCCACGCCTGGGCCCACGCTTGGGCCTTCCCACTCGGGCGGCGGCTTCTCAAGCACGGGGCGTCCGAAAGTGAGGGTGTGTTGGCGCTTGGCCTGTGGGTTTAGGGCCTTAGAGTGTCTCGGCTTGAGAAATGAAAAGGGCCGAGCTTGCATCAAGGCAAGCACTGAGCATGTCAGGCTACATGTTTTGGGCGAGGGCGACGGTGGTGTAGGGAATCTGATGGTGTCGGGAATCTGAACTGCTACATGTCAACAAAAGCACAGCTCAGTTCAGTGGCGAATGATGGCGTTGCATTCATGCACGGCTAGACACCTTGGGGATTGGGCTCGGGGGAGTTACATGTCTGCTTGTGTCTGCTTGTGTCTGCTTGTGTCTGCTTGACAGAGCTGAATGCTGCGTGGCCGCGGCAGCGCTGCCATTCGGAGCCTCCGACTAGCGGCCTGCACCTATCTGCACCTATCTGCACTTTGCAGATGCAATATGCTTTTTTCTTAAGAGACTTTGCAGAGCGGTCGGGAACGGGTTTTGGTCTGCATAGGAAGTTAACGAAAGGCGCTGGTCTGGACTTATGTGACCATTGTGGCTTCTGCTTTCCTCTGCTCAGCGCCTTCCATAGAACTCCCAAGTCTCAAGGCCCTACTTGAGTGGGTGATCAGCAGGTTGGCTACCATACAGTGCGGCAGCCGAGGGATTCCTACTGCACCTCTAATTCAGACCTAACCTGCACCTGATCGTTCAGGCAGTTCAAGGTTAAAAGCTCGACACAAAGGTCCCCAAGGACCCGTGCGCGACTTTCCAAGACCCAGGCCGGTCTGCTTCTTTGAGCGATCCTTCCCTAACCTATTGCGTCTAAGCATGAGATTGGCAGGATTTGACCTGTGAGGGGCTGTCGAACTGTAAGCTTCGGGTATAGGCTGATGAGAAATAAGTCACTTCGGATACCTGACAAGCCCCAGGCCAGACACATTCCGTGACATCCTGCTCGGTATCTCCCATCCAACTACTGGGTCAGGCCGCTTTAGATTGCCTGGTTGCTTGGAGGTGTGGCGATCTTGCGAGAACCATGACTGTCAAACAGGTCTTCTTGCTTTTCGCATAGAAGATGTGAGGTGCCAGTGCTTAGCAGTGTTGAGAACTGGTCGTGCTTTGGGCTGAAAGGGTTGGCTCGTACTGGCTTGCAAGCGTGTAGAAGCGTGTAGGGCTTGCACTGTTTTGGGGTAGCAGCGTTTAGGGCGTGTAGCGTGCAGGGATTGCACTGTTGAGGACTTGCACTGCAAGGATTGGAAGGGTCTAAGCCTCGAAGGGTTTCAAGGGTTTAGAGACCTTATCACCCCACCCCCCCGCCCAAACCGCTAAAAACCAGCAAAAGCAACAAAGAAGCACCCAGGCAATCCAAGGCGGTAGTAGCAACGACTGACAAAGAGAGGCCGCCCGGTCGGGCAGAATGAAGCAGAATGCAGCAAAATGACGAAAGAAGTTGCACGTGCAGGTCTCAAGTCCTGAGAAGTCGCACATGACGTGACCACAGCACACCAAATTGCCAAACCCAGGAGGCACACTCAACTCCGAGGCTCGGAGGCGGTCAGTTGCTTGGAGGGATCGCAAATTGCCCGTTGTAAAGGCTGGTGTCGCAGATGTCACAAGATGTTCATACAATGTCAGCTGTTGTCCGCTAAGTCGGACGCTTCCACGCTTCTTACATCGGGCCGCGCATCCCTTAATTTGACACTATGCCGCTATGACACTAGGACACTATGACACTAACACTCTATCGCATTGGCAGCTCATCCAAGATAACGAGGAGTGGAGACTAGCCTTCTCAGCTGTGACTTGCAATGAAAGAACCACATAAGGTCATAAGGACTGTAGTCCCCAACCGCAATCGCTTTCCAGTGTGTCACCACTCCCGCAAAGAGAAAAAACAAACAATTGCCAGGGTGCCGATGAGAGAATACGTCACCATGATCCCTCATCACATTCTTGCACCCAACGAAACTCCGGCAAGAGTAGTGGCATGGATGTGGCTGCAGCCTGCACATGATCGTTACGCTGTTGAATGGTCCGTGACACCCGGTTCTAAAGGTACTGCAGTTGCCAAAGCAACGTGGGCAAAGGCATGCATTCCACAGGTCCATGGCGGGAACGGGTTGAATGGCTGTCCCTTCGTTTAGACAACAAAAGGACACCACCAGCTAAGATCAAAACGCTTGCAGCATGATCTCTACGTCGACTAGTTACGAGCGGGCGCATCTGTGGCCAGCTACCCAGTAGAAGCTTCTGACGCCGATGCTTCTCTTATCCAGAGCCAGACAGTACATATTTACAGTGTTACTGAGGAATCGATGGCGACTGTGCTTGGGGAGGTGCTTCTTTGGACACGGTCAGGCGGTGTCTGTGGTGTTCTCTCTTCTTGCTCTTCTTCTTCTACTACTTCTTCTTCTTCACTCCTTAGCCCTCCGAAGAGGGCGAGCACGACGGCCAGGAGGGTTCGCGTACGCTCCGGAGACGTTCGGGGTTCGGGGGTGCAATCCCCCAGCGCACTTGGCTCTTTCCAGCGCTCATGGCCCCCCTCCCAGACAAGAGGACCTGCCCGAAGGCATATATGGGGGCTATATGGGGGAATAAGATTAAGGGTCCCTTGTAGGGGTCCCTCCTTTCACCCCTTAACTGCAGTAGTTGAAGATCGGCCCAGAGGGATGTTCCCCCCTTGTCCTAACGGTCCTAGGTAGGGAGCAGAGTACCTCCCCCAAACCCTAAACCCTAAAACCTAAACACTCTCTTTCATATATACATAAATATATATATATATATATACATATATATATATATATTTATTTATGTATTTGCATATTTATTTATTCATTTAAACCTCAATGGGGCTGTGGCCATTGGCAAAAAATCGTGGCAATTGGCAAAAATAAACCGTGGCCATTGGCAAAAAAGCCGTGGCCATTGGCAAAAAAACCGTGGCCATTGGCATACTTGCCAATGTCAACGAGAAAGTTGCCAATGCCCACGACTTTTTTGCCAATGGCCACGGCCCATTAAGGTTGATGGTCAAAATTGGTTTTTCGTTCCAAATCCCAACCTTAATGGGGGCCGTGGCCATTGGCAAGTAAACCGTGGCCATTGGCAACTTTGCTGATGGCCACGGACTTTTTGCCAACGGCCAGGTCCACCAATGGGCCAAAAAGCCGTGGCCATTGGCAAAAAGCCGTAGCATTGGCCCCATTCACAAAAAACCGTTTGCCAATGGCCACGGGTCTTTTGCCGAAGGCCAGCCTCTTCTGGCCCGACCCGCATTCTGAGCTCGAAACCCTGGGTCTGGGGCAGATGAGGGCTTCGACACCCCATCCCCACCCCTTATTCTTTCTTGTCTTGAGTGATTCCAGGGCGGGGTGGGGGAAACAAAAAACATGAGGTCCACAAAACTACTTGTGTTGTCAATCTGGACCAATGTCTCGTTGGTTCTAGGTCGGGTTGGGGGAAACAAGAAACGTCACCAGGTTAACAAAATAGGTTTGTTCTTGTTTGGCTGTTCCTGCCCGAAAACAAGAAACGACATGAGGTTAACAAAATTAGGCTGTTTTTGGGCTGTTCGTGCCCGGTACGAGGGTGGGGTGGGGGAAAACAGGAAACATGAGGTTAACAAAACTCGCCTCGGCTTCCTGCCGAGAAGCGTCTGGAGCAAGCAAACCCGGATCGGGCCTCCTTCCCCCTAACCCAACCCACCCCCGCCCCTCCCCCCACCCCCCCCCCCCACCCACCCCACTCCTCCCCCCACCCCCCTCCGCCTCGGGCCCCTCGAACTCAAACACCCTTAACCCCTTTAACCTACCCCCGGACCTGGACCCTTCCTTTCCTGTCCTAGGGCCGGCCCGGCTGCCGAGGCGGCGCGCGCAAGCGTTTATTTGGGCTGTTCGTGCCCGAAAACTCCAAAGTGCTTTTGACTTACTGGTTCACGCTGCCCCCCCTGTGGTTGCTTTAGAATTGGTGCCCCGGTGACCGCGCCTCCCGCGAGCCGATTAAGTGGTTCGAAGCTGGGATGGACCGCTCCATGAAAGAGTGAGGTTGGGGGACAGGGCTTGCTGATGAAAAATGCAAATTTTACATCTATTAATGTTTTGGGATTCTCTGGGTGGGTGGGGTTTTTTCTAGAGTCGAAACAGCGACCAGAGATTGCTCGACCCGGAGCTGCTGAACCCTAAACCCTAAGCCCTAAACCCCAAACCCCAAAACCCTAAACCCTGACCCCTAACCCTTACTATTTTAGCTATGCGGGTGCCAACAGTCAGCACTTGTCCTCTCCCTCTCCCTCATCCCTCTCCCTCATCCCTCTCCCTCATCCCTCATCCCTCATCCCTCATCCCTCATCCCTCATCCCTCATCCCTCATCCCTCATCCCTCATCCCTCATCCCTCATCCCTCATCCCTCATCCCTCTCCCTCATCCCTCATGTTTCTACCGTTTAGAGCTAAAATGCTGTACATGCTGTACACAAGGTCGTCTTCGGCTTCCACTGCCCGGTGAGTCCCGGCCTTTAGCTCAGCTCTCGGCTGTGCTTTGATTTTCGTGGTAAGGCTTTTTCACATACCTAATGGTTCAAAAAAGTCTAACGAGCTAATCTCTAGACACCGATGAGAAAGCATACACCAAGACGAAGCATCATGCCAGATATGCTGCGTCGTAAGGGTCTCTATGCTTCGCCCTGATGCTGCCCCTCTAGGTTGAGGCTTTGAGGGGGGGGCCCAACTAAAATGAAAATTGATCGGCGCGGGTTCGCAGCTAGCGGTGCGACACAGGTGTCAGAAATGAAATGACTCCTTCCCCTATAGAGAAAATCTCCTTGCCAACTCCTGCGAAAGTGCAGAAAGCTTGGCTGGAACCTGCAGCCGTGGAGGGTCCCCCTTGCCCCTCTTGCCTTTGCTTGAGCCTCTGCTCTCATCCTCACGGAGTCGTCCGGTTAGGCCACGGAAGAATTCTGGAGAGAAGTAAGTCGTGAATAACTTGACATTGTTTCCAGGGAAGCCGGATGATCTGCAATCCTACGAGATCTCGGCAGGTCGTGTGGCCACACAGACACACTGCACTACCACCTGCTTGAGTTCATTATCTAAGCTAATACGAATTGCAAGATTGAGTGCAGCGTCTCGATTCCCCAAGCATGAGCAGCTGCATCCCAAGGCCTGAAACAGTATACAGCGACCCCTAAACCGACCCTTTTGAACAAGAGGGACTAGGATTCAGGGGGGCGGATTCAGGGGGATTCAGGGGATTCAGGCGCAAGGAAGGCAGCAGCCCAAGCCGCCGCATTCAATCTTGCCTGCAGAAGGCATGGCAGCGTGCCTGGCAGCACTGAAGCAAAGCACGGCCACACTTGTCAACTGAACTTCACAACAAGAAGCCTGCTTTGATGAGAGACGTCGGTCAGATTGCAGACAAAGCAGGCCGCCTTGGAAGGAAGCATTTGTGGGGATGCTCATGGCGCGTCACTTACTTACTTCGATCTCTCAGCCCTGCCGGTAGATGATGCAATGTCTGCCGAAGGAGTCACGTTTGCAAGGTGCAAGTCTGGGAAACAAGCGATGGCACAACAAAGGAAACACATACGTTGCAACAGGTCTGTCCCTGGCTTCCTCTGCGGGCGCGAGTCTGAGGAGATCATCCCCTTCATGAGCGCAGAGATCTGGCCGCACATCGAGAATGGGTCTGAGTCCTGCCAAGCTTTACAAGGCTTTACAAGACCGTCGGAGACCTACGCGGGGACCTTCGAAATCCCAACCAACTCAAAATGAAGCTGCGCAAGACCCACCCACTACAGTCACTACGGATCTACCAGTTGTGTCCTGTCGCTGGCCACTTCGGGAACCTCGTGACAAAGAGCTTCCGTTTAATACTGAACATGGAAAGGCTCGTGGGATTGCGAGAGCTTGCGAGTCTTCAGTTGTAACAAAATGAACGATGCTGGACTGAGGTGACTGAGGTGACTGAGGCTCTTGGGGTTCCAAGACTCTGGAGCTCCTGAACATAAGGCGCCCACCTGTCTTTGAAGTTGTGGAGCTGCGTACCTGACACGTAATCGTTGACATTCATTGACACAGGAGGCTGCGGACTTGAAGACACCTGAAACCGGCGACAGCCCTCGACAGCCCTCGACCGGCGACGAGAAGCACGGCAGATCTGCCACAACCAGCAGACCACAATCGAACAGCACATCACAATCCACCCTCTGCAACGTTTACTCAGAACAAGACCTCCGTTTTTCTGGTCTCTCGCCCAATGGCCCATAAATCCTCAGCTGGGTACCCTGTGGCCAGTTCGTTTGCGACGGCGTGCCGAGCAGCTGGAAGATCCTCAGCAATGGCCCAAAGGCCCGCAGTTCCTACATGCTCCCACTCAGATGTTTGCCGACAGATGTCATAAAGGAAAAGAAATTGCAAATCCTGGCTGCATTTGCCTGAACCGCTGCAGTATCAGTGGGTATACGGACGATGCAAGCACATTCCTCGAGCTGATCTCCTTGCTACCCAGACGCTTAAACAACGTGCCAATTTCAGAGTCTCCTGTCACGGCGCTGCTTGCGAAGATGGCTGAAGAGTGTTCAAGGAAAGCTCCTACTCCAGACCAGATGCTGTGGGTATATCTGGCGCAGTTCTGCAAAACCCCGCCCCCCATGATCCCGTCCCTTGGACCCGCGATGGTTTTGCGGGAGGGCAGGCTTTTTGGGTTTTACGGTTTTCGGCTTTAGGGTTTAAAGCTTAAAGTTTTTGGGTGTCAGGGTTTTAGGGTGAGCTTGTAAGGTTGCTTAAGGCTTTGCAAGGGTGTTGTTTAAGGCCTTAGAAGATGCCTTTGAGGTTTAGGGGCTGAAGGTGGGTCTAGGGTCTGGGTTTAGGATCTGCACGTTTCAGGTGTAGGGCTGTGGGGAGGGCTTAAGGACTATTCAAGCCTCTGATAGCTCCCTGTGAAGTTGAACAACCTGCAGTTCAACTACGACTCGAGATGGTGATTTGGCCCAGCCAAAACAACTTTCCGGCGAACCAGCCCACTGCGAAGCGATGTACCACTGAGCGCGCGAAGGTGGCCTGGGAACAAGGGGCGGCCGGTGGACATCTCCGCGATCACACAGCCTGCCGACCAGAGGTCCTGCGCAGCCGATGGGAAAAAGACGCAGGCAGCCTGTTTTTGCAGCTTTTCACGGGGGATGGAGGATACGTACTTCCTTGCAAGGTTGTTGCATCCAAGCTGCCACTTCATATCCATAGCCAGTTGCACCAAGGAGGAGTTCTGGACTCCTGGAGGGGTCTCCACGGCGCCACGAAGCATGAGAGGTCTCCCAACAGTTGTGTAACATTGTGCTATGCTATGCTATGCCATGCTATGCTATTTTATGCTATGCTGAGTTGTTTTGTGGAGGGCCACCGCACCTGTACCAAAGCGTCACCACTTCCAGCGTCAGCGGGTGGTGCTCCTTGTTCACACGCGCCAAGCCAAAGTCTGCCTCAAAGTGTCGAGTCTCAGAGAGAGAACAAGGGAGAGGCAACGAGGATTGCAAAAAAGAATGCGTGGAAGCTTCAAAAGGGAAACTGGCTGTTCAGTGCGGGTATTTTTTGCTCAACACGTGCTGTTGTGGTGTGTTGTTGTGTTTCCTCCAGGGATAATCCGATAAGATTGGGACGATACGAAAGGATTAGCATGGGTCCTGCGAAAGCATGACACGCGCCTAGCTCCGCCTTCGTCGCTGTACACGTCCTTTTGCATGACGTTCACGCCCCGCCACCGGAACGACCGAGCTCTGCCTAACATCAACAGTTCCCTGAGAAGCCACCGTCCGAACTGATCGGAAGGAGGTCGCTGCCATCAGTGAGCCTGTGCCAAGACAGGCTTTTCCTACTGCCAAGCTGAGTAATGACCGCCCACGTTGTTAAGCGAGAAAGCCTCCCCTGCAGGTAGATAGCTGCTACACCAGCTGTACCGCTGCTGCGAGCGAAGCGCATGCTGCCTTGTCTTCGCTTGTTTTGTTGAACCGACTGCTCTGGCTCCAACATGCCAGGCCCTGCAGCGGCTTACGGCACCATAGCCAACTGCACTACTAGCGGCCACCCTGCCCGAGACGAAGCACAACAAGCTCGGCCGCATGGTGACGAGGAGGACACTGCAACATACTGCAACGTAATGCGCATGAGGGTGGAGGTTCTCTCAAAACTGCCCCTCCCGCACCGGGCGTTGCTACACGCCGTCCACGAGCTATGGAAGACTCGATGTTGGAGAGGGTCCAGGCTGCACTGGCAGAGAGACGATAGCAAAGGGGCCCATCTTACTCTAACGACCGAAGCGCGGGTGCCCCCCAAATCATGGACTGCGTAAGTGTTGGTTCGGGCTTACGCCCACGGGCTTCTGAAATACTTCGCCCCGACGGTAACCCGTGGCGCTCAGAGACGGCTAGAAATCGGAAGGGCCACACTGTCAGTTGAGATGAGATGCCACGTACACCATCCCAGGGGAAGCACCAGACTTCCCGTTAGTTCGACACTGACGACCTGTTTGCTGTGATGGTAAACCGCACACGTCCCGTAGGCATCGCTGCTTCAACCCAACTCCACGGATTTTACGGCCCTTTGCCACGCAGCAAAGACTTACCAAGTGTGGGACGCCACTAGACTTTCAAATTTTCCCAGTGGGGAACCCCCCCAAAAAAAAAACCTGACGAAAAAACAGACTGCCTGAATCTGTCCGCCCCCAACCCCCCCCCTCGGACTTCGGCCCCTTCCGTCTGAAGCTTCAAGCGTTGTCAAGGTGTTTTCAGGGTTTCAGCAAGAACCTCATGGTTCAGTTCTATCCGGAGTTTTCTGAAGGCTGGCGCCAGCACAGTTGGGGTCTCCGGACCGTGGTGCCATCTCATCTGAGGATGCATTAAAGGATCACTATCCGCCCTCCATTCTGGCTTGGGGGGATCGCTGAGTTCGGGCTCTTCAGAGTTGCATTGGGGGCTACATAGGGGCTTAGGTTTCGGGGCAGGTGTGCATTTAAAGGATGGCTGTTTTTCATGTGTTCTTCTAGGTTGCTTTCGGGATCTTACATACCTTGGGTGCCCTCACCCAAGGCTGAGGTTGAAGTTATAAGATTACATGAGATCATCACCTTCGCGGAGGTGCTATCTTCAGGACCCCGTCGGCGCCAAGCAGAATGTTCTGAGGTTTCAGGTCGCGGTGAAGAAGTTGCCTGACCGCATTCGGAAAAGAATGTGACAACGGACCACCCTGCTTCGTGCAAGCACCCGGCCTGTTGTGACACGCAAAAATGCCGTCCAGGATGTTCGAAGAGTATTGTCTAACTTGGTTAATTGGCATACCTAAGCTGATGGTTGCTTTGGTCAGAGCGATTGCAACTCGGCCTCAACAGCCTGCCACAACCTCCGTGATAGAATGAGAAAGCCGTGAAGACTCGAACAGCCATGTCTTCGAGCACTTGGGCACATCCGGGATGTGCAGGGAGCAGGTGTTTGCCAGCTCATCCGACACCACACTCAAAGACTCCAATACAGCGAATCATGGCAAATCCCTTTACACGTCCCCTGTGCCCGGGTTGCGCCGGGAACTCTGCTTCCACAGCGTGAGCACCTTGTGAAGGTCAGTCGGATGAAACTCGAAGACCATGTGAATGTCCTGGTCAGAATGCAGCGCATCAGAAGCAAATCTTGAAGTGAAAGTGAGGTGTTCATTCGCATCCACATCAAGGAAGTGGGGGCATGCCAAGCTTCGTTACGCCCCACATCCACATCGAGCAGCCGCACCACGTTTGGATGCCTTGGCATGCGACCAGACGCGTGTGCTGGCACAAGAGTCTCACGGACGCAGGACTGCGAGCAATCTCCAATGTTTACATGATCCTTTGTTCCTCCATCTTCCCGGACCGCACAAGACCCACAGTCACATCTCCACTTCAGTCCTCGCCACTTGAATTTTCGCAGCACTGACATCTCCCGCACTGCGTGAGCTGGGATGCCGTCCACCCACACCTGATAGGCATAAAGCTGTGCTTCAAACACTGATCTCTCACGTTTGTCCTCCTGCTGAACGTGCTAACCGTTTCGGAGACAGGCTGTGGAAAGAATCTTCGCTGATGCAATGAGCTTCCGAATCGGCGCTGCAGAACAAGCCTCTGGGTCATACGTCAGCTTCTTAATGGCCACGACATGCTTGGTGTTCCTTGTCAGACTTCTCAATCCACAGAAGCAATGAGTAAGCACAAAAGGTTCCAAAGACCTCTACAAAGCCCACTGCATCATGTTCTGAACAACTCAAACTAGCTTGTGCAAGGCCAGCCACATGTGCTCGGCTCTTGTGACCTCGCCGTAGACACCCTTGCCGAGACCCTCCAACACCAAGTAGTCACCGTGCAAGCTGAGACCTCTACAGGTGCAAGATCGTGTCGGCAGCTGATGAGAATGCAATGTGTTTTTATGTGTTTTTGAGCCACCGAACGACGAATGATAAAGTCAGAAATTCCCAAATCCTCTCAACATGCAGCTCTGAGAGGCCTCGTCCCTCCTGCAGCGCGCGGAGACCCGCATGTCTCGCGATGATCTCCTGCAGCAAGAAGTGAGACTGAGAAAGCGTTTCATGACATCCCTTTCGCGATTTAAGGGCCACAATGCGAAGGAAAAATGTCCAGCATTGCCTCAGTATCACCTGTGGTTGATTGTGCTTGTTGGCAGCTGGGGCAGCTAGGGCAGCCTCTGAGGGGGGGCAATGGTACTTCACCTGAATCTCCAACAGTCACAGTTCTGAGAGAAAACAAAACTCGTTTCGAGCTGACTTCGGCGTAACAATGTGTCACTGCTTGATGCTTGAAGGAATGTGCCAGAGCTACTCCAAGGAAAGAGCGCTGATGGCCGAGTCGTCAATAAGACTAAACGAGCTTTGCTGCAGTAAGCTTCTCTGTCTCCTCGCTAGCGAAGTGAACCGCAGATCCAGACTGGGCGACCTGAAAACGCGCTTCATGTTCGGGCTGTGGACTCTAAACTTCCGCCACATGTTGGAACCAAGAGTGTACCAAGCAACCGCGGCGAGCACGATCTCTTCATCGGCCAACAAGAAAGTCTTCGCATACCTCGCATAATTGTCTGTAAGACCAACCTTCTCTTTTGCCTTTGAAGCTCTGGATATCACAATGCAGCCACGTTTGGCACCAGCTCAACGTGCAACATGATGATCAGCCCAAGGCACTTCAGCGCATGCCCGTCCTCTCTGCACATGGCGCAGAAGCTGCTGCACCCCCAAAGTCCCCCTGCTCAGCCTCCCCGACTATCCTACTGATCAGACTGCTGACACTGACAGGCTTTCCTCAGCTGTTGCGCAAAACTTCACTCAAACTACTCAGTAACCACTCCTGCTTGACGGCTGCCAGGACAATCTCCCGGTCTCCCTGGAAGGTCGCATCAAGGAACCTGCAGGAGGCAACGTATGGCAACGTATGGCAACGTGCAACAGCCTAGAAGCAAGCGCAGATACATGCAGATACGTGCCCCAATGAACTGCGAAAGAAACATCAAAGATGCTCCTGATGCTGCAGCCCAGGTTCTCCAGAAGTCGTCCTTTATGACTTACAGCAGCTTCAGCTGTCTGCCGGTCACCCCAGACCTGCCAGGGATGCGGGAAGCTCACCATCCCCGGCCATCCCCGGCCATCCCCCCGCCCCTTCCGGCCACTCCAGACACTGAACTTCGGATGGGGAGACAGGAAGAACTGGGAACAGACGGGAACAGATGGGAACAGATGGGAACAGCAACGTTGATCCAGAATGAACCCCAGAACCAGTGCAGCGCATCTGCGCGCGTACTGTACGCGTACTGTATAGTTCTCGACAAGACTCGCCTTGACCCCAACACCTTTGGACGGCATGGACGAAAGTAACGGCAAGGTCAAGGCAAATGCTTTTGGCATACACCAGGCCCATGACATGACAGCTCTTGAGTGCCTCCTTGCAGTAGTCCTCCGCACCCTCCGCATGCATCAGCACGCAGGCAATCATCATCTGTACCATAGGGTCAGGGTGGTAGAGCAGTCCTTAGCGTGTTCCCTGTCGCCATCTATGCTATGCGCTGAATTGAGTGTGGCATCAGTTCCACAAATTCCCCACACCATCCCACATCTCATTGCTCCAGGTATCGGTTCAGGCTCTCCACTGTGTCGCTGTCGAATCGTGGGCTGATCTCCGAGAGCCTTGAGACCAAGGGATACCAAGGTGGCCATAAAGTATCTCTCAATATGTCTGAAAGGGTGCAGCTGATCTTGGAACAAGTGCCTCAGCCGTGGAAGGAACTTCAACCAGGTAGCAATTGGATTGCGGCTCGCTTGACATCCCAAACGGGATCATTCAGCCTTGGAAAGCAAGGTGCAGGGCGTCGCGCCGCCTGTAGAGCGCATCATCCTAGAGGATGACTCTGCTTGTCAAGCTACCCCAGTACACCTGTCGAGCCGCGGTTTTCCTGCACCCACCTCAAGCCCCACCTTCTACAACATCAATTCCTTCAAACCTGCAAAAACTGCAGCAGGAAGCATCGTGATGACTCTGCCTGAGTGGAACTGGCTGATGCAGTCTTTGCATTCGAAAGTATGTCTGAAGCCTGTTCTTCGGTACAACAAGTACACAAGTGTACATAGCGCACACTTGAGGACAGTAAGGGAATCCTAAGTCGGCGCGCACTTGAGGACAGTAACAGGGAATCCTAAGTCTGGCATGGCGAACACAGGAGGCTGCGTACCAAGCGTCGGAAAAGCATCTTGGCTTCATTCTCGTCAGTCATCTCAAATATACCGCGGTTGACGGACTCAAGGGCAGCCACGCGTTGGGTAGCATCATCCCGCGACTCCAGCATATTGACGAACTGAGGCAAATCCTGGGAACTCTGAGATGTGCATCATGTACGTGAACGCTGAACATCCGGCTGCCGAGATGCCAGGCTTCTCGGAGCTTCGGTCATGTCCGGAACTTCCTCCTACATCGCGCAGGGATCGATGCTTTCCAGGTTAGTCCAGGGACTACAGTTTTCCACAACTTGAGACCGGTGAGCTGATGAAAGACCAGTGAAACCGTTCCGTTTCAGTGCGACACGCATCCCGTCAAAATGTAGCAAACCCGTTGTCCGATCCAGTCACTGGTTGTGTTCCGGATGCTACCGAATGCTCCGTTACGGCTTGCCCCTAGTAACCTGTGTGACATCCTGTCATCCCGTGAGACAGTCCTGAAACATCGCTGCAATCGCGGAGGTCTCACCTAGCCATGGGGCTTCCAGTCTTACAGCGATGCAGCCAGTCAGCAAGCAAATTCAACAAGATGATGCTCAAGAAAGGGCGCCGCGAAGAGCCCTAGAGAACCCTAGGAAGCTCAGGATGCTCAGCTGCTGCCTCCACTCTGGAGTTTGGGGTTCTGGCTTTAGTGGTTGAACTCAACATAGCCACAAGAGTCACAAGAGTGTGTCCTTCATTGCGGCCATGTATCCACCGATTAGTTTGCGAGGTGTGACAGATGTGACCAGCCTTAAGGCATGCCAACGGACAATCCGCAAATGGTCTGATACCTAGCACAGCACATTGTAAGTCAATGTGCCTCCAAGCTACGTGTTGGCTGGTTGCACCAAGACGTCAAACGCTCCCCCGCACACACACAAAGCGTCAGGCGCAAGGAAAGGCACAGGAACCCACGTTTAACTCGGGGCTGATGAGCTTTCGGATGCTTCCGAGATTGGGATATGTAGCATCGATCTTGATGGAGCCACTAGGCAAGAAACTAGGCTTGACTCTGGACACCTGAACAGTGTCCAAATCAACTTGCAGCCTTGAGCAGATGTGCAGCAGTAACAAAGGAACACACGGTCACCTTGCGTCAATACCAGGCACCCCCTCATGGAAGTCGCATAAAGCCAAGCACTGCAATCACAGAGCAGGCCCATGACTGCCCGCAAGTCTTTTTGTTCGCATATTTGTCAGAAGGCTGTGAACCTTTCACGCTAGCTGTCGACAAGAACCCTGAGAGGAGAAACCGGAGAGGAGATAGGCTTTTGAGCAATGGTGTCTTAGTTTACGCGTCTTGCAGGTCCTTTAAGGGCACAAGTTGATCCACTATCAGAGGCTGATCAAGAATCTGCCCGTTGGAACAACATGCCTCTCATAGCTCTTGTAGCACGCTGCGGTTGATGTCACGGTTGTGTTGCCGAGAACCCCCCAATCAGACACGCAGTCAAACACATAACACACTGAGGCTTTGTCAAGTTGAACCATGCTTTGATGCATCTTGGCCTGGACTCCAAATGCTTGGATCTTCTATTCCTTCGTGAAATGCTCTCGGCATCCTTGGTCAACTGGCTCTCCGCCACATGTTAGATCCATTATCTCCGTGGGGCAGCCGTTGCTTGCAGAAGCCCACATCGTTCTCCGAATCCAACCCTTCAATGTTTCCAACTGCATGTCAACTGCAAGTGCAGTCTTCCTGCTCGGCTGGCAACTCCACGGAAGCTGTCGCCCTGAAACGTGCCCTGCCCATGAGTTCTAAACCCGACAGATCTCGTCACGCTCCCGTAACTCAGAAGCTTCAGGTGGAATGAGATGACTCAGATGACGCCGATGAGGGTTCCGTCACTCCTCGCGCTGCAATATCGAGCTGGCAAGCGCAAGCAGTGCGTGAACTTAGAACCAAACTCTCAAAATGAATCCACCTGCTATGCACATGGTTCCTTCAGAGTGTGTTCCAAAGCAGCTATCTACATGTCAGGGCTTGGAATGGGGCTGGGCTGGGGTCATGCGTGCTTTTCCCTGACAACACCCTGCATGATGAAACCAAAGTCCTCCCAGTGCAGCGTGAGGGTGCAGCAGGTTTAAAGTGGGAGGGCTCCCTTTTCCCCCGCAAAAACCCTTGATGCATCGAAGTTCACCCAGACATTCAGAGACTTATGAGCTTGCATGATTGATCGCTTGCGCTACACAGTGGGTCCTTGGACTTGTCCTTCTTGTTCTTCCTCGGGAAATGTTCAAACCCATGGCAGGCAAGCCGACTGACTCAGAGACCTGCCTGCTACGTGGATGCAACGCATTGCAAATTACAGGCAAACTCTAGCTGCGCATCATTGCGTCTCTTTGTCCCAGCTGCTTCTTGCCAGCGTCCTCATCCCTTGTCTTCCTCAGCGACACACGTGACACATGCTTTAACGCCGTCCTCTGCACAGACGTAAGCAAGTACCTCCAATGGGCCTGACTTGTCTCCCACTATGCCAAGACTCTCCTTCTCTTTGTGTTTGTCTTTTGCGTTCTCCTCATCTGCCTCAGACTTGTCCTGTCGCCGGTGCAGACTTCCCAAGGTCTGCCTTCTTCCAAGAACATACAAGTCCCCGCGAGTCCTTGGCTCTCTCCTTTTTGGCCTTCCTGTGTTGAGATTCGGCTCCAAAGAAGTCTACCACTCGATGACACTGTATGACTTGACTGCGCAGGGACTCTACATTTCAGTTTAGCTGACCAAGGCTGCTTCTACAGGTACGAAACCTTCAAAGCGAGGTCTTTGAAGCAAAGCGTCTTTTTTGCATCTTTGTGGTCTTCATGCTTCTCCCTCTCCTTTTCCTTCTCCTTCTCCTTCTCCTTGGCCCTGTCTTTCTCCTTCTCCTTCTCCTTCGCCTGCTCGGGGCTCTCACACAGCGGTTAAACCCTGAAGGCGTGACAACTACTGGCACAGCCCATGTGAGCATATTCCAAACCGTCCTAGGAAGTGCGCTGATGATGCTCAGTGCGATGCCTTTTCCTTCTCCTTCGCCTTGTCCTTCGGCTTGCTGTCTTCCTCATGGTCCTTCCAACTCTGCGGCGTTACACCTTGAATTCGCCTCGGCCCCGGCCGCGGGCGTCAGAGCTTTCACAGGAAGCCTTGCTTCCCACCTCGAATCCCCCCCCAGGGACGTACTCAAACTGTCCGTCCCCACGCCTAGAATTTTACAAGGGCCTAAACAACTCGGCTCCCAGAGCCGAGACGAAGCGCCCTCCAAAGTTTCTCGAGGGTCACTAGATATGCGAAGGAGGCTCTTAAAAAAGGGTATCCGTAGACATTTCTATGCTCAGGACCACCTCAAGCCCTGCCCCAATCGGGACGGCGGATGGGTTTGCGACCCCCACACCCTACCGCCACATCATAGCGACACCGCAACCGAGGCAGGGTGGGACTCCAAAAAGGCCCTAAATTGACCCGAAACCGGCGCTAAACCCTGAACATCCCCGAGCCCTAGGCACGGGCCGGGCCGAGCGCCTTCCGTTTCTTCTTCTTGCGGCGGCTGTAGCTGCTACTTCGGCTACGGCTGTAGTCACTGCTGTAGCCTCGGGCGCAAGGCTCATGGGAAACCATGGCCTGAGGTCACATCCCTATAGACCGAGTTACTTGAGCCTTGGCGCCAGTTCCTGATACAGATACAGCCGCTCTGAGCCATGAGCTGGATCTCCGCCTCTTTCGCTTTCGCTTGGATTCCTCACTGTCGGAGTCACCTAAGCGTGCAAGGACCCCATGTTTCTTCTTTTGAAAGCATCAAGCATCACTGAAGCATCTGTGCAGGCATTGCAGCACTGCCTGCAGGCCCAGATCCATCTTCAGAGAAGCTCATGAGCCTTCCAACATGTCTGCGAAGATTATCCAACTGATCCGGAAATCTGAGCTAGCAGCTAGGAGACAAGTTGAAAGAACTCCAACTGCGTACGTTGCCAAGTACCCAAGTTGCTTTGTGGAACAGCCTTCGTGTCAAACTGCAACAGTAAATGGTTAGCTGCCATCGACCCTGTGAGCACTCGCCAAAATTTTCGTTCACACAGAAGCAGACAGACATCTAACTCGATGCGTGAATGTGAAATGCGTGCGTGGGCACTCACATGCTGAACACATGCATGCCGCGGAAGGTATGAGACAAGGATCGATTAACCAGTGGGACACGTTGGTATGAGATGTTTGTTGTATGGACTCGGCTGTTCTGTCTTTTGGCTTGCAAACATAGAGAAAAGCTGCCAAAGCGGAATTGTTGTCCTGAAAATCTTCTTACACATTCGTCCATTTCCTCTGTGGCAGTCGCCCTAAGCTTGTGGGATCTTCATCGTTGTTTAAGTCTCATCAGCGCGATGCTTCGGCTAAGCCCTTTCAGACGCACCTTTCAGAGCAAAGAGGACGAACTTGCATGCTAGCGCATTGCTCGTGGGGAAGCGTCGTGCGCAGAGTAACGGCAACTGGCTGTGTTGGCCAGGTGGCGGCCAGGTGGCGGCCAGGTTTAGGGTTTAGGGTTAGGGTTTAGGGTTTAGGGTTTAGGGTTTAGGGTTTAGGGTTTAGGGTTCAGGGTTCAGGGTTTAGGGTTTAAGGTTTAGGGTTTAGGGTTTAGGGTTTAGGGTTTAGGGTCTAGGGTTCAAGCCTATGGCAAGCCTCACAGACGATGCCAGGCCTACACCTGCCGAGCAGTACTTGTTTTTAGCAAAGTCGAACCAAAATAATGGGCCTGCTGTGCTGTAGACTCTTCTGCTGCTCCTGCGCAGACTCGGGAACACGCAGATGATTGGCGTTGCTAAGGACTGTCAAGCCGCAAGCCAACACGAATCTGGCCCGACATCCCAGTATGCGCCGTTCCTTCTTGAAAAGGTGAAGGTTGGCCATCACCATGCCCTTGGTCTCCACGGGAAGATGGGGGTGCGCCGGCATTCAAGGTTTATGACGGTTAAGGGCCAGGGAGGGCTAGGGCAGCTAGGGTAGGGTTTGGGGTTTAGGCCTTATGCGGCTGATACTGCAGCTGAGGCACCTTGATCTGCAGTCCGACCTGCCACCGTGGTATGGGGTGGTGAAAGCGTGGAAGGCAGCAGCATTGGCAGCAAGACATTTTGCCATTCAAACAAAACCTTCACAGCAGGCACAGAAACTTTTGGCCTTTGAGTTCATGCCAGAGGTGAACTGAGAGGACTTCACCTGCAAAGAGTGCTTCAACTTGCCGAGACCTATCTTCGGGCTCAACCTCGCAGAAGCGGTGACAAAATGCCGACACCAAGTCTCGTGAAGGCAACAGGAGTCACTGCGACTCAAAGCAACTCAGAGTGTGAAGCCCACGCCGAAGACCTGCGACTGCCCTCGAGATGAATCAAGATCACGCACGTTCTTCACCAAGGTGCGATGTCGTAGATCGCCGGCATGGAAACACGGCCCTTGGAGGCTAGAACTAGAGCCTGGCCAGGCTTGCAAGAATGCATAAGACTGCCAGATGCACATTGTGACATCGAAGCCCTGTTTGCAGACTTTGCATCCTGTTCAGGAGTCCTACGGCTGTCCCCGCGACGTAAACAACTTGAATCCAAAGCGATTCGTCCCAAAAGTGACCTCAGCTTGTGATTATTCTTTGCCTTGTGCAGCCACTTCAGCCGACCTTCTGGTCGTTTATGGACAACCTACAGGAAGCTGCAAATCGGATGATGCATCCAGGAACACATCTACAACTGGTGCAACACATGTAAGCTCCTTGAGCCATGCCTCCCGCTTGTCCATTGCCAGATCCGCTGCTTCCTTCTTTTCCTTCTCTTGCACCTGACATCTCGCCGGCATGATATTCATTTGTCGGGATTGCCGTGCATGCTTAGGGCGCCTGATTTGAAACACTCTACTCGGCTTGAACATTCACGAGCTAGATCTTCTGGCACTTGCCCACCCAGTGTTGAGCTGTTCCACAAACATCAGATCAACATGTCAAAGTCTCTCGAGGAAGGTCCATGCATGTCCATGCAGCAGCTCTCGCTGGCAGGTCAGCGCGCGCATTGCTTACATGAAATGATGTAGCGTTCCAGACAGTGATGCTTTGTTGATGCATAGACCTTTGCTACTGGAATGCACTTGTTTTCATGCACAGATGCTTTAGAAAACGCACGTTTGCCAGCATGGTCACAAGGATGTCAATGATGAAATGGAAGCGATGCGATACACACCACACTAAACCAAGATAGGAAGAACTTTTAAACGAGTTGAGAAAGACACAAAGGGGCATGGAGAATGATTGGTGCCGGTGCACCATGGCACACAAAGGCTATCTTGAAACAGTGCCGCAGTGTCCTACCCAGTATGCCCACCGTACGAGTATCCGAGTAGACGTTGGGGCAGAGGCACGCAGCAGATGACACTTCTTCTACGAGCAGGAAACTCCAGGGAAAATCAGCAAGACATCAGATCCAAAGTGCATTGAGTCTATACGGTGATCCATCTAATGTACTGCAAGCTAGGAGGGCAACATCAGCGCAGGCACCTCGTCCACCTTGACTTCTTTCTTGTGGCGCCGAGACATGACCTCATGTTGCAGGTGGCTGCTGCTCAAGCCAAAAACCGAGTGGACAGACTTGCACATCCTAGGAACCCAAAAGCCACGACATCAAAGAAGGTGTTCTATTCGGCAATGGCTTCACATTCACAGAGGGCTTTGATTGCAAGCTTGCTTCTGCCCACAGCCATATACTTGCTCGTCGGTGCCTCCCCTGCCCATTGCTCGTCGACTTTGGTCGGATCTATGCCCGCCTCGGTTATGGTTTGAATGGTTCTTCATGCTCTGCGTGGTAAGCTTAGCTTCTGAAGCTGGAAAAATCCTTGTCAAGCAGCAGCACGCATCCGGAGCTCGTCACCCTTCTGCCTCTGGGCTTCGCTCCTGACGGTGGCGCAGGTGGCGCAAGCTGGGCATTGTTCTCCACATGTTCAGCTGCGAGCACTGCAGCCTGGAGATCATGACCCCACTGCTGAAAGAAGCCATCTTGACCGACTTTGAGGTCATCTCTAAGTTGCTCCCATATGAGCTCTTGCTATGCTATGCTGCTTGCGCTAGTCTGGGGCTACTTCACTTCTGGGCTCAGGGTGGGCGGGGCTAAAGCTTCCAGCGTCAGCGAGTCAAGTTGTACTGTGCTCCTTTGTCGGGACTTGCCGGGAGGGGATGAACCAAGTAAGCTTCAGCGTGCTTCTCGGGGCATAGTGCTTGACATGTGGTTGAAAGAAACCCTGCAAACTCACATGGGCATCTTGTCATCCTGTGGACGGCTGCGGGGACCAAGTCTAGCATCTTCCGTGCGCGAACGATATCACTGCAGACGTAGGGTAAAGGCAGTGGCAAACATGTCTTGAAGATGCGCATGACCGTCTAGCACTGTGACTTTGGTAGGGTCATAAACGGTGTGAGACTGTTTCATCGGTACTTCTCTCCATCTTGATCATACCTTCAAAACCCTTTGAGGGTGTCAGCCCCGCTTCCCTTCCACAACTGAAAAGACTGCTTATTTCTTTCGCCATGGGCAAAGCAGCATCGTTGCTAACTCCCCGGACACCTGCATCATGACAGCTCCAGAAATCATGGCAGCTGCCCATGCTCAACTGTTAAGTGCGCGATTGCAAAACAGAATGATCTCGAGCCTGTTCAGTTCGTGAAGCTTTTGCCTGCAAGGACATGAAACATCCAGAACAAGCCACACAGAACTCCAGAGGCCCCAGAGTTGCTAACATCACAGTGTCAACATGTCTCAACACTGGCCTGCTCGAGAGCAGTGATCAAGCAGCAGCTTCCACGTCCGCCTCCTCCTTGGGATCCTGTCGTAAGCTCGACCCTCGCACCCATCACCTCTAAGTATCCGCGCTAACGTCGGGTCCTTCTCCAATCCCTTCGCACCATCGTCCTTGTCATCTTTTTCCCTGCCGCTAGGACAACATCGCTTCGAGGAGCGAAGAGGAACCCGGCACACTCACGCACCCTCAAAGCATCAGAAAGCATCAGCTCCTGACCCGAGCTCCGGGCGCTTCTACGAACTCGCTTCGGTGAGTCATCCGGAAAAGACCGGCGGCCAGCAGTCCCCCGAAAAGCTCTGAAAAGAGCAGGGCCTGCAGCAATCCCCGGGGCAGGCTATGTTCGTTGATGTTCGTTGCTTGGCCATCACTGAGGCTTGGACCACCCAACTTCCAACAGGACCCATACCTGGGATGCTGGCAGCTCTCAGACACATGCAAAAAAAGGCTAAAACATGGCCAGACTGCAGAGCAAAGCCAATTCAGAGCCAAGTCACCCCCCTTGCCTTGGTTGCTTCGCAGAGGCATGTGCGCAGAGTTGAAACAAGAAAAAGGCGCTGGTTACAAGCCGAGGTCTATCAGACCTAGCCGCCCGGATTCACGACATTTCCGATCATCAGGCCAAGGACGACAGAAGGGTTCAACTCACCTTGCGCCGGTGCTTGCTGACATGAGCTGACTCCACCGAGCTCAATCGGAACAACTCCAATCGACTCCAACTGCTCTCCTACCGGCAAGCGAGACACCTCCAGAGACGGAGCCTACGGCAAAGCTACCACCAGTGACGGTGGAGGCAATGATGAGGCCAAAAAGGTCTTTTGCGTGGGGCTCCTGTATGCAAGCTGAATCGCTACCTGTCGTGGTCACAAAAAAGCCTTTTGAACGCGGTCCCTCACCGTGGCGATGCAGAGGACAACGTAGCCCAAAAACCTTGGCTGTAGCCAGAATACACATGCTTCTCAACCCTATGCTGCAACCATCTTCACCTGGGCGCTTTAGGGAGCCAAGGGTCATAGTGACGATCAGTTCAGCGATCGATGCCTCTGCACAGGGAAGCTCGTTCCCTTGACGGGAGATGACATGCGCAGGCCGAGTCGCCATGGGGACTTGATGCCAGCCCACGGCCACGACGCAGGTTTGTCGGGCATACGCTTTTCTCTATTCTTGAACTTTGCGGCAGGAACTGCACCAGTTGTGGTCCGCTGTTTTGACATCCAGGCCAGTGGAACGGGTCTTCTGCTGTTCTCAACTTGGGTCCTCTGGCCGTTGGCCAGAAAGTCGTCTGCAGCTCAGAAGTCTCCCATGGCATTTCAGTTCTCAAGATCCCACACAACACCTTGCTACTCACTGACAACTGTCCGTCAGGCAGCTGTTGACAACTTTGTTGGCAGCAAGCGCAGGCCTGCACCAGGTCGAAGCCCCTTCCCGGGACCAATCTGGGCATCACGCGAGTTGCATAATTGCATACGACCCACTTCCAAGTTGACAGACTTGGCAAAATACCTGCTGAAATCGCTATGTTTCAGAGCAATCTGCCTTTATGCAGCGAGAGGCTTGATCGACTTGTCCGCAACTGCAGAGCCCATGTGGTAAGCAGCATAAACCTTATGAAGGCTTATTGTGTCATGCTGTGAAAGGCATGTGAGCCGTGTGAGTACTGACTACTTGCAAACTTTCACCATCCTTCACTCATGCGATGTAGCGAAGCAGCCATCAGCATTCTTCCGGATGAGTTACGTACGTCGGGCTTCAGTTTTAGTCCAACTTTCATGCAGTCCGAAACACCAGTCCTGCAAGCAGACCGCCAGCAATCTGAGCCAGGACGTAGCCTGGCGAAGCGTTTGGGATCGGGTTTGGTAGTTGAAAACTTCATCAAAAAGTATGTTCAATCCCCACGCAACGTGTCAACCTTGCTGAAGCCTGATGACGTGCGGATGATGTGCCGGATCTCCCTTGAACCAGCCCATAGTCAATGGCAATTTGAATGCTAACCCAGCCTGCAGCATCACGTCGCGAGATCTTCTCACGGCCACCAGCAAGCACTGCCACAGTGACCTGGAGGCACCGCAGCTGTGCAGTTTTGATAGGAACGCTGCGCATGTGTGCACCCCTTTGCGTTGCAACGGAGCTATGGTGCCACAGTGCAACGGTGCCAACGGCGCAACGGCGCATGCCATCACAATTACATTTGCGGAGCGCAACGATCAACGCCAGTCAGGTGAATATGATAGATCTGGGATTGCTGCCGCTGGGTTCAGATGGGCACCAGAGACATTTCCCAGGGAGTAGATCATGCACCTTGGAAATTGGCTCCATACGGTGCCGGGACCCTCTGTACATCTCTGTGCACCCCGGGAAGGGCAGTATGAAAGAAAGTAAACCATGTGGGAACGAGGCTGGCTATGAGTACCAAACAAGAAGTGGGATGTCAGGCTGTTCGCATATGCTCGTCTCCCCCACAAACACTTCCACGACTCCGACAAAAGCACATGAGGGCAGCAGCGGCAGAGTAGGCTGTGGCACGAGATCCGCTAACCTCGCTGCTCAACCACATTTAAGCACGTGCTGCTCTGCAAATCTCCACCGAGGCGAAGGAAACACGGCGGAAGAGAAGCGAACGTATTCAAGGTGAAGCTTGCGGCAAGGTGCGATGTTCAGGCCAACCGTCACAACCAGCATAAACGTCCCAAATGCTTCCTTTGGTAAGCAGAAGAAGAGAAGCTGCTTCCAAAACATGGGCTCTGCACTACACTACAGGTATCTTCACTGCAACTGCAACACGAGAAACGGGTTGCATTTCGAGCTCTTGGCCCGAAAATTGCAAGACCAGGCACAGCCAAACAACGCGTCTTGAGATCTGGCTGGTCACCAGACTTGCCAAACCTCAGTATTCTTCTACAGTTCATGGGCTTGACTCCTGCAAGTTCCTCAAGGCCGGATGGCCAGCACGCTACGCCGCTACTAGTACGTTTCTACGCATCCCAGCAGCTCCTCCGGCCGCAAGAGACGGTAAGCTCCAGCAGCCACGGCAGCACCGCCGAGCTCCGCTCCAAACCAGACCAAGGCCCAGTGCGGGTCCTTGCAGTTGCTTTGCAGATGTTGACTCTTTAACTCTTTAACCTCTCTCAGACCACTTAGACAATGCACTTGGACACAGTGTAAGTTCAACGTAAGTTCATGCAGGTTTCCTTCCCGCTGCCCAGGCCCAAAGTGACGGAGACCGCCGGATTGAGAGCAGCCCCGGAGATGCGCCTAAATCCCCAACCGTGCAACGGCAGCAACGACTGCTAGGCTTGGCAGCGCTGTGTGCGTTCTGTGCCTTGTAGCTACCACAACTTCACAACCACATGAGACTCACGCCTGTTCAGAAGTGTGGTGCATGGACCATCAGAACGCTGAGCTGATTTCGAAGAGATTACGCACACATCGGGCTCTGCCTGCTGATTGCTTGCAACGCGTGTTTCTTTGACGCTCTGGAACCAACGAATACTATGACCTCAGACTCTGACCCGACAGCATGGCCACCCGCCAAGACAACGAAGCCAATGGCCAGACCGTAGAACCTCAGCAAGCAGTCACAAACATTGAATCAGACAACCTTCCCAGCTTGCCAACATCGTGCTACTACAGGTGCTGGTTTCGCCATCTGCTACGGCCGTTTCGGTCCCTGGCTGCTTTCAACAGTTCCACATGCGGGTACAGGAGTCCTAGATCTGACTGTAACTGAATGACTGAAAACAGCCTCAGCAAAGGCCGGGCGAAATTTATAGTTTCACTGCACTAGTACCGGCGCATCAACCATCAGAACACAGCACGAGCAAGTCACCCCTCCCTGACACCAAAGTCCGGGAACAGAATCATGGTTCGGAACTCCAGGAGGATCCAAGTAAGTGACCCTGCCCCCCGGAATGACCAGATGAGGTGGCACCCAGAGATCAAGTAAACCACCCTGTTAATCGCAGCTCCGCGAAGCTGATTCGGCGTGTTTCTCTTTGCCACAGCGCAGCAGAGCACAACGAACACAAGCATGGCCTCAGGATCGCCCGGCTCAGCCACAATTCTGGCTTCGACTTGGCACTGTCTGATTGCACCCATGGCGTTTCTACTCCCCAAGCAGCTGAGCACCTGGCAGTGTACAGCAGCTCACCGCCTGCGGCCTAGGACCAATCCAGAGCTACAGTTGGAGAACTGTTTTCTGGGAACTGATGATAGACCCGTCAGAGATGGCTGAATCGATGAGATGGATGCAACCTACAGACAACTACAGAAGTTATAACTCGTCTCTAAGCGAAGTCGTGGACGGGATGTTCTTTGGTGCTTAACTGTTTAAGCTTACTCTCGCAATCTCTTCCCTTTCTCTGGTGCTGCACCTGTTTGTGGACAAAGCAAAAGCTTTCAGCAGGGTACGATTAAATCCAGTGAGGCCTGGCAGGCCTGGGCTTGCAATGAGTCCGTGCAGACTTCACGGCCTTTGGAGGATGGCTCGGGCTTTGCGCTAGGGCTGCAACGTAGCCCGCGTTGAAGGGAGGCACGGGGGCCACCACTGCCAGGTGGGGCGCACCTTGGCAACGCAAGCGATGGACAGGGGTCGAGCTCGTGCAGAAAACTTTGCGACTTGCAGCCGGTCCACAGACGATTTTGTAGACGGCCGCGGCGAGAAAAGCCCCCATGAACTGGAAGAGCCAGTATGTCATCATGCCTCCAAAAGACCTCTGGGCCATGACAGGAAGGCAACAACAGTCTGCACGAACCCATAAATATGAAATTTGAACTCTCAACGGGGCTGTTACAAGTCTTGACAGTTCAACACGCAGCTGCTCCAACCGTGCTCTGCATAAATGTTTTGCCCTTCGAAGCTCGCAACCCTGACTGAGTAGCAACTCCAGCCGCCTCGATACGCTCTTTCTACCCTACAAAGTTGAAGCCACGCGACTTCTTCCCCAGCAAGGCCATGGCGAATGTCACTGCGGGGTTGAGATGCCTGGGAACAAGGGTGCCAACCGAGTGAGACAAGCAAAGCTTCAGGGCACCTAGGGTCTAGCGATTGGGAACTGGAAAATTGTGATCGTGAGGTGTTAACAGGCTTCGCTTTTGCCTGCGGAAGTGCCTTGCAATGGTTTTTTCGCCACTGCTGCTTTCGGCTTCGTGGATGGCTTGGTGGTCTTACCCGATGATAATATAAATTTTATGAGCACCCCAGGTCGAGCATCATCAACCCTTCGTATCGGGGACGTGCCCGTTGCATGCCCACACAGCTAGATCTTTCACCCTACCCCCAAAGTACATAACGTGCTTTTCGTGCGTTTGTGGCTGTGGCCAAAAGGCTCCACCCCAGACACAAGCATCTTCGACACCAATTGCTCGATGATGCTTGCGCAGGGCGCCACATGCGGGAGCCACATGCGGGAGCCACATGCGGGTACTGCAGTCGGCTGCTGATGGACGGATCCGACAACGGCCCAGAGCCATGAAACAAGCCCAAAGACAGGTCAGCTACCAGTCAGATACCGGTCAGCTACAGGCGTGTGCAGGAGCGTGCACTTGTGCAGGGCATATCACTCACATCTGCTGTGTGGCCAAGCTGGGGTGTGGCCGACTGTTGGCGCTTGGAGTGGCAAATTGCATTGGCATAATATGGATTATGCTGTGCTTCGGCTTTGTTGTCGACTTCTTCTGAGCAGCTTTCGTTTGCGCTAAACCCGAGATCCTAAGCCTGCAAGACACGCCTTCGTGACCAGCTTTTTGCTACCTAACCCTAAGCCCGAAGCTCCCAGCCTTTCAAGCCCTGCATCCACAAAGCCCGTTCCTATAGGCTTGGGCATGAGCTGATTTCATGGCTTAAAGTCTCAAGCCCCGAACCGCCCCAAACCACCCCAAACCCTAGTCCTGGTTCATGCCGTCTTTCGGATTCCATTTAGGGCTTAGTCGTCGCGCTGGGCACTGGACCCTTGTACAAATCCCTTAGCTTTCAATGCATCAGCGGCACCCTCCCGAGATCGGGCCCGTGGCATATATCATTACCATCAGCACCTCAGAGAATTCACAAGGAGATGAAGGAAAGGGCCGCAACCCCCCGTAAACCTCCCTTTGGAACGCAAAAGAGAACCAGCAAGAGAACCTGAAGGCCTGAAGCTTGAACAAGCTTGTGGCATCCGTTTGGTAATGTTCGGCCCAAGGCACGCAGGCGATGGATGTCGCAGCCCATGGTGACGGTGTCGGGGAAGTGACCTCAAATCGTAACTTGGACTGTATGGTTGCCTCGTAGACAGGTTGGAACCATGAGACCGCGATCACTCGTCTGACTATCACTGAAGCGACAGAGTCAGCTGCTACCCAGAACTGATTAAGACAGCTTGGAGTGGTGAATTGGTTTGTTGCCGTGCCGTGCAAACAGCTGGAAGGTACTCAGTCAACAATGGGGCCTTTGACGGTCGCGGGAAAGATAAGGAGGTAAGCTCTACAAGTCATTTTCCATACACTTGATGCTTTGGAAAGACAGCCCGGTACGCTACAGCGCCGCAATAAGCGACAAACGGCAAAAGTAAAAACAATCCATAATGTGCCAGCCTGCATAGCCTTACAGCAACGAGCGCTCCGTGCAACAGACTCTTGTGTGTGTCTTGAGCCGGGCGACGACGCATCCGACCGTGAACACCAGGGCGAATGTCCCAAGACCTCTTGTGTTGCAGGAGTTCAAAGGCTCGAAAAAGCATCCAAGCACACACTTGACGCAGGATCTGTGAAGACATCCAAAGCATGGCTTCTCCAGAGCTCTGCTTCCAACCCTAGAGAAAGAATGATGTCCCATGCAACAATCTTGCTGAGGCCTTCTGCAAACAGAGGCGCCAACCTTTGCAAGCTTCGTTGCGCAGGTGCCCAACGAGCAATCACTGCAGTTGAGATGACTTGGGGATATGAGGATCTACAGGTCTTGACTTGAACGAAGCAGGATCTAAAGGTCTTGACTTGAACGAAGCACCTACATCGCACTCCATTTCAACTTAAACCTTCTCCGACACCCTGCAACAAGCTGGGGTGCCCTTTGAGGAAAGCGTTCAAGATGATCTTCATGTACTCGTCGGCATTACCTGGCACAAGCTCTCAGCGTCTTGGGTCATAAGGTTTTTTGGAATGTCATCAAGTTCCGGCAACTGCATTGTGTACTCGACTCTGTGTCACCAGCAAGATTCCCAAGTCCCAGGTCTCCATAGTAGTGCGCTTGGCAGGCGAAGGATGCCGAGTGCCGAGACGGAAACTGCGAATCTAGAACCCCTGTGACAAGCTGCTGATTTCCTCGACCCGCTACTTCCAAAGTCCATAGCTGCACCGAAGTTTGTCCAACGAAAGCTACCATCGGCCCGGCACTGTGCAAAACTTCCCAGAGCCACCACAACTTGAAACAAGAGCTGATACATATTCAACTTGCCCCACTGACCTTTTACGTGCCATCGTTTTCATGTTCCGATCCACTGTGGTGTTTCTAACCAATCCCCAAGTCACTAAAGTCACTCACATCGCTGCCAAGGAGCGCATCACCTCATTGAGGACTTCCTCAGGAGAGAGGCGAGGCGCATCGCGAGGCGCATCGCCAGACTGCCTTCATTATAAGCCGGGTGGGGAATTTATTGAATTCTTGTTTGGTGCTGGCCTTTTCCTTCTTACCATCTTCTTGAGGGTACTTTTCTTGCCTTGCCCTCACTGACGTACATCCACGTACTATTTGCTTTGGAGACCTTGCGTCTCGACAGGCGCCTCCCTTGTCCGTTGTTGCCCTGAGGAGCCGGGGTGGAGCCATAAGCAGCATCCGCTTGGCCTAACACGTTGAATGCATCAAGTTGACATGATATTCTGCACAGCCGAATTGACACGCAAGAATCTGAGCAAAAATTTCAATTCAGCAATCCCGCTGCCCTGAGCAACAATGCCTTCCAACAAAGCACGGTCAGGAGCTTCTTCAACGGATTGTGCAGCGGCAGCCATCGCGAATCTGCGCAGAATCTCAGTTGCAGCTGACATCTTTTGCTGTTACAAAGGGACGCCACGGCAACACTTTAACATCATTGCGTGAAGACCCCGCCGGCGAAGGAATGTTCACTGCTGGGGCTGTGCGAAACAACTTGGCATCACCACTGTCAGCATCTCAAACACCCATCTTCATGATGCCACAAACAAAACCAAGATGACTCCTAATAGCTATGGAGAATCCATTGCGCAAGAGCCTCACCTGCGAACAAAAATTCATAAATCCTGATGCATGTGGGACCTAGCCTCATCCCCTCAAGTGCGATGCACTAACACCAACATGCCACCAAGACACCAAAGTTTCAGTCAGCTTCGTGGGTTTTCGAAGCTTTGCTTGCGGTTGAAAGTTCAATGCTGCGGATGCACCAATCAAAATAAGGAAGGCAAAGTGGCAAGACGTGTCAGTAAACACACACACACATGCAAAACATGATGTTGCCCGCTCGGGTGTCGGCAAGTTAAAGCTCCACTGCATTTTAAATTGTTGCCCGGTTTGCTCCACGCGCCGCGCTCTGACTTGCCTGTGCACCCTCCATGTTCCATGTGTACAAGTCAGAGCAAGTATAAGGATAAAATTAGTTTGTAATAAGTATGAGTAGAAGCAAGAACTGGACGAATAATGGTAGCAGTTCTGGCAAGCCCGATGTGAATGCTTGGTGTCGTTGAGATTGGTAGTGTCGGTTGTTGTTTCTAGCAGCAACTGTGAAACCACATGGGCCTTGTATCTGTTAGGGCGAGGTCTTGACTGTACAATTATCGCTCGATTTTGTTTAGTTTTTCTTTGTTCTTAAGCATGCAAAATTTTACATGCTTTTTGTTGTTCTTGTGACTTGGTTTAAATCGAAATATTTAGATGTCTTTCGTTCTAGACATTCGTCGCAGTCTGCTTGTGCAACTCTGTGCATCAAAGACCTCTCAGGAAAACATCACATAGGTGAACTGCATGGAAAGATATCGCATAGGCGATCCGCATGACAAGGAAAACTCCAACATTGCAAATTGGAGCCTTCTCCCAAAATGAGGATCACATAGGTGACCTTCATAGAGAAAAGCCATACGTCGCCAAAATGAATGCCTGCAAAAAGCCCATGTCAAAAAAAAGACAGGCGCTTCTCTCTTGACAGCTGAAACCCACCTGGGCCGAGATGACCCAAACCTGCTTTGCACTCGAGGAAGCAGCCGCAGCAGAGTGACAGAGCTCATTCCGCCACAAAGACAATGCACCACGAGGAGCGCACCGACCACATCTAGAATGGAACTTTCGTGCCATCGTCTGTGCACCAAGTGGCGAAACGGTTTCCAGCGCGCTTGTTGAGCAAAGCACACTGATCATACAATTTGCGGAGCAAGGTTGCTTTCATTTGTCCAGTCGCATTCGTTGCAGCACGCCTATCCCGCATGTCTCTGTGACACCCATCTTCTTGTGCACCCTGATGCGTTCCTGGTTGGTCATCGGCTTTATTTGCTGCACCACTGCTTCAGAATAATTAAGAGGCGCAATACTTGCCGAGTCTTCTGCGAGGGTTTAGGCAGCAATTTAAGGGCCTTTTGTGGAGAGTTCGGGTGAAAACTTGGTCAGAGACTGCTGTTCAAAGCCCAGCAAGTATTCGGCCTCTTAAACTGCTGCCCAAACCCCTGCACAGAGAGGGCGGACTTCGCTAGAGCGATGTAATTGCATAGGAAAAAATGGCACAAGTTGCTGATTTCCCTCAACCCTAAACCCCAAACCCTAACCCAAACCCTGAACCCTGAACCCTCAACCCTGAACCCTGAGCCCGAAACCCTAAACCCGAAATCCTACACCCTCAACCCTAAACCCTCAACCCGACTGCACGGGTCCACGCCGCAGACTGGGGGTTTTGCTTCCCGGTTGGCACAGCGGGGGCTTTTGCACACGGGGGGCTTGCGCTCCCCGGGGCTTGCACTCAGCTCCTAAGCTTCGAGCCCCCAAGCTCCAAAGCCTTTAAGCCCTAAGTGGAATCTGAGCCTCTAAGCCAAGTCCTAAACCCAAGCGAAACGCCTGAACACCGAAACTCTCTTCCCTGAACCCCAACCTCCTGGCAGCATCATCTACGAGCACGCCGTTGTCTTGCAGGTAAGTGTTCAGGGCACATCTTTGCACTGCACGCATTTTTGACGAGCACGACGGGGCGATCGGGAACCTTGGAGCGACATAGCATAGTTTCGAGCCGACCGAAGCTTCTCTCTTTTCATGAGAATTATTTTGACTTCTCCCTCGATTCTTGTTTGTGGTTGGTGTTTGAATTTGCCCTTGGAGTTCCAAGATCTACGTTGGAGCAGTCGACGGCCTTTGTCACGCCCCGCGGGGTTCTGGCCAAACTTTCAATCTCCGCATGAAGCCTTCGGAGACCATCCGAAGGATGTGCTTGATTGGGTGGGCGCAACTGCCAACACCCTGATATGATACAAACCAGCGAAAAAACCCCTGATCGAAGAGCAGCGGCATCTCCGTGTGCATGCCGACAAAAGGTGCGATGGTACCAGCTCTGGTTTGGGCGACTGCACCGCGAATCTTGCACAGGTGGTTCCAATCGCAACGAAACAAGCCGCATTCTGCAGGCCATTGTGTGCATTTGCACAGATAGACTTGAGGCCTGCCGCCTGCAGATGACCCATTCCGCCGACTTTGGCTTGGAATGGCGAAGGCAAAAAAATGGATTCCAACATGGAATTTGCCGCACAGTTTTCGCACAGGCATTCCGCGAACAAACGGTGGCGAGCTTTGTTCTTTTTTCTGATTGCAAGGTCGAGGCAGCTGACCTGCTTGTCCAATTATAACCCAAAATGGGCCCAAAATTGGGACCCCAAATATAAAACTGCTCCTGCAACCACAGCTGCAAATTCCATGGCGCTAAAAAGCCACCACACACACCACAAACACACATTTACCAAGAAGAAACAAGAATTGCAAAGCTGGTCCGGCAAAAAAAAATTTGCAGATCTCAAGTTAAACAGTTGCAGCCGCAACCAGCAGCAACAAGAATAACAATTCATGGGCTGCGAAGACCTACTTCAGGTTGACACGTTCCAAAATTGGACCTACTTGTTGGCAGAAGCTAAATGGAAGGCAAGACTTGAGTAAGGATGAAAATCGGAACCACGAAAAAAGACACAGAACCAACAACCGACCGGTAACTCTAGAAACTCAGAAACTCCAAAGAAAATTTTGAACCAAAAAAGTCTTAAAGACCACTTTAATAACCTGACTTTTGAACCATCAACACCATGTAGAGATTCTGAACAGTGCAGAACTTATCTTGTCCTGCATTGATTTCTGTTCAAACGGTACTGTCAAAATTAAGAACGTTTTTTTCAAGCAATTTCAAATTGCGGATTTGGAAGGTCAAGAGAAGCTTTTCACAAGTAGCGCGCTGACCATTGTTCAAAGCACTTCCAAAGGATTCCTTGGCATTGTTTCAATAGGTATGATCTTTTCGAATTTTCTAAAGGGCTTAAGGGGGGCAGCTTGAATTTGAGGTCAAACAAGGGGGCTTGAGAAGGACTTCAAGCCCCCTTCGAGAATTACAAGCTGTAGAATTCTCAAATTCAAATTGAAGAAGGCTTCGAAGGACTTCAAGGGAGGCTTGAGAAGGGAGGCTTTCTCAAATTCGAATTCAAGGGGGCTTCGGAAATTCGAAAGCCTTCTCTTTCTCGAGGGGGCTTGAGGAAATTTGGATCCTCACTCCCTTCTGCCTTTCCAAGAAAAAGTTCGAAGGCGGCTAGGAATCAAGCTTGAGCTGAAAAGTGTTGAAGGGGCGCAGTCTTGAAGTGTGGGAGAAAGAAGAACTTTATTTTGAATCAGAGACGAGGAAGTGGGAGGACGGGAGAAATTAGAATCTGGTGGGAGGAAGGGAGAAGAGGGAAGGGAATTTATTCTAAATTCAACCCCCCTCGAATCTTGTTTTGTTTTGCATTTCATTCTTCGAAAATCAGAGGAGTAGAGAGGTTTTGTTTCTAGAAGTACAAAGCGGGGGGGTTGGGGGGGGGCGCAGCCCCCTCCATTTGCTTGTTGTGAGTGGAGAAGAGACAAGGGGCTTCATTCTAAATTCAACCCCCCCGAATCTTCTTTCATTCTTCGAAAATCAGAGGAGTAGAGACGAGACTGCTTTTGTTTCTAGAAGTAGAACGTGGGGGGGTTGGGGGGGGGGCGCAGCTCCCCCCATTTGCTTATTGTGGAGTGGGAGGAAGGGGAGAAGAGAGAACGGGCCTTATTCTAAATTCCACCCCCACCGAATTTTGTTTTGTTTTGTATTTCATTCTTCGCAATTCAGAGGAGTAGAGACGAGACTGTTTTTGTTTCTAGAAGTAGAAAGCGGGGGGAGAGAAAGGGGCTTTATTCTAAATTCCACCCTCCTCGAACCTTGTTTTGTTTTGTGTTTCATTATTCGAAAATCAGAGGAGTAGAGACGAGACTGTTTTTCTTTCTACACCCCCCCATTTGCTTGTTGTGGAGTGGGAGGAAGGAGGGGGGGTGTGGGGGGCTTCCGAATTTCCTCAAGCCCCCTTCGAGAAGGGGGGGGGGCTTCCGAATTTCCTCAAGCCCCCTTCGAGAAGGGGGGGGGGCTTGCGAATTTCCTCAAGCCCCCTTCGAGAAGGGGGGGTCGAGTCTTGCGAATTTTCTCAAGCCCCCTTCGAGAATTATTTCTCAAGCCCCCCTTCAAGCCCCTTCTGAAGCCCCCCTTGAATTCGAATTTGAGAAAGCCCCCCTTCTCAAGCCCCCCTTCAAGCCCCTTCTCAAGCCTTCATTGTTCGCCCCCCCCCCCCCCCCCCCGGGGACCCCCTGACCTTCCTCGAATTCGAATTCGAGGAAGCCCCCCCTTGCTCAAGCCCCCTTCGAAAAATTCGTAAAGATCATGCCCCTGTTTCAAGCTGTTTTTTTCATCCTCTTTTTGCTTTTCAGCACCGAATCTGAGCATCGAGGGCTTCGTCTTTCCAAAGCCTTGAAGGCTCCAAAGCGACTTCGTTCTTGTCAGCCGAAGGAAGCTTCGAACCTTTAGCAAAGCTTTGAAGTCTTTTCGAGAAAGCTCAGAAAACTTGGTTCTCTGCCACTGCGTAGAACACGGCTCATCTGTTTTTCGCTGTTATTCCGGGCGTTCGGGTTAGTGTCCCGCAATGCCGTGTTGCGATTCAAACTACTGGATAGTGCTACTTATCGCATGAAGGAACAATGTTTCTCGTGCGTGTCTAGGTTGTCAGATGTTTCAAATTCTTTGGAATAATGTCGGATTTGGCTTGACGGTACCACCAAAAATGATGACTGGCAACGTGGAAGCACGCACCGTAACCAGTCAGTGAGAGATCAAAGCGTTCGCCTGCTCCATGATGATCCTCAGTGAGGATCCTGTGATGCTTTCCACATCCCAGCAATTCTCCGCTTCCACTCTAAGGCGCGATGCCTTTGGGAATTGGCACAGACGACTGTGCCACTCTTGTTTGGCAGAGTGCCGCAGCGTCCGCCTGTAAGAAAGTCATCGCGGCAGAGTGCTCTAGCTTTGTGGAAGATTCGATGGCAACATCCTAAATAAAAGCTGTTAAGAATTTGCTTTTGTGGAGTTCGACCGAGCAAGCCCCTTGATAGCCCCAGTGTGCTGTAGCAGCGTCCTACCATTGAAGGGAATGCAGACGTCCACTTCTCGCAAAGCAGCTAAGTCAGTGGTGTGCAGTTCCGAAAAGCGCCAGTCCCTTACTTGCGGTGATGGCATCCATCAAGCACGTGAACACCCAACCTGCAGGCTGCAACTTATTCAGATAATTGCGTGATGGTGGTTTTGTTCTCTGGCACACAATCGTATTTTGCGATTCCCCCACACGATTGGTGCTGCATTGGCTCTGAACAGGGACTACATCGCGTAGGATCTTTGTAGTTTCGCTCTTTCTTGGTTTTTGGTTTGGTTGTGGTGTTGCTGGTTTGCTTGGTTGTTTCTTCTCTTTTGGTTGTGTTGTTTCTTTCCGGCGACATGTTTCACACCTAGTTGCGAGACCCACAAGATCGGCCTACTGTGCTGCTGATGTAGTAAAGAGGCGTCCGCTTTAAAAATAAAAAAATTTCTCTTGCTTTTGTTCAATGTTTTCTTTGTTTTCTGTCGGGATGATCTCTCGGTTGAGTTGCAAGCTTCAGAAAGAGTTCGAGAAACCGCCCTGAACCAAAACACACACAGATCGTTCGGCAAGTGTTTTGGTGAGTGCCGTCAGCCCGGTAAGCTGTCGATTGACCAGAAAGACAATGAAAACAACTGCAATTGGAACTTAAAGATATCCATAAGAATGTGCATTTTGGGCCGACATTCTAAGAATGGATGGAGTGAGTCTACCTGAAATGCCCCTGTAAGAGGGTAGGCACCGGTGGGGTATTGCATGTCTCGATTACTACAACAGTCAAACTTTGCGGCGGCACACAACGAACAGCACCTCAATGTCCACGGCAGCCAAGTTGCTGCTTTGGAACCACAAGAAATGGAGGATGCTGGACTCCTTTGGGATGCCCTTCTGCATCTTCCAAAAGAGCGGAGGTTCCGATAGATGACGCACTTATTGAAAAAGTACGCCCGGCAGCTTGAGTGCCTGGTCTTATGCTTGATTTAGTGCTTGCTAGTGATTGGCTTAGCTTACAGGGCGCAAGTTTCCATCCATCGTCCTCTGTCCTGTTGCGTAAACGGTGCATGCTTCCGGATAGCGACAGGCGTGGACAATGTGGGAAAAGCGACAGGCGTGGACAATGTGGGAAATTTCCAGCAGCCGCAGCGAGGTACTGAGAGAGATGTTGGCCGGTCGCCTGCCATCCCTTCAAGTCCTGCCACTTGAAGAAGGTTAATGCCTTTTGCTCATGTGCTTCATCCCACGGACCACCCAATTTTCTGGACGCAACACGGCCTGACCTTCTCAATCCCTGCTGGAGACATTGTCTTGTCATCTTTCCGCGGTGCTCCCTGTTCGGTAGTATCACAATGGGAGGATGCACACACGGCTGGGTGGGCAGCGTTGCTAGGAATGCAGTCGGAACGGCACCCACAACAGTTCCTTAATGGCTGCTATTTCAGGCCTGGCCACGTGCAGGCGCAAAATGGATTCTCAAAAAAACACATGCACCGTATTGGTGGTCATTTTTTTTGGAAAAAGAGTTTGTTTCACACGGCGCGCCGTTTGGTGGTGCACGTTTCTTTTTTGCGTGTCATCCTTGTGCTTGCTTGCAACGTCCAAACAGCAAATAGATGGTTGTCTCTTGCAGGTGAAATAAGGCAATGGAGAACTCGCAGAATTCTTGTGGCGAAAGACAGTCATTCAGCTGCAGTTGAGTGTCCTTTTCACGGCGGAAAATATCGTCCTATCTGCCCACGTCTGAGCTTCGACTTGTCCTGAACGTGTGGGACAGTGACGGCCATGTTCCTCAAAGGTCTTAAACGTGAACCAAACACAGACAGCAGCAGTGTTGAAGTCTTGTGCATCAGCCGCTAAAGAGGAGCCAGGGCTAGAAGTCGCAATGTCTTGCAAGTGGTCACAAGCAGCACTTCAGATGCAATGCATGAGACTGGAATGTGTGTCTCACTTGCGGCTTGAAGGTTGTCAGCGGCCAGTTTTGCTTTCTCCCCTCTTTCGAGAGTATTTAAAGCTGTCTTCAGCAAAGAGTAGTTGGCCACCGAGTGACTTGCGTGTTTGGAGCCGTGCAAGCGCTTTTGGTGGCTCTTACATCTTTTTCCGTGTGCGCAGAGAGCCAAAAAGATGTTCCCAGCTGCCAGTTTTGTCTTGCGCAGATTTGCTTACAGGAGAGTGCATGGTTGCTCAGTGTGATCACCTCTGAGAGTTTTTTGTCCGCTGCAACGCGTAAACATCTACAGTGGTTCGCTTGAGTGGTCAACTGCATGTTTTGCTCCGGTGCGTGTGAAATGTTGGTTGGTTGGTTACTTGATTTGTCCTTTGGAGAGGTGACGCTAGTTCAGTTTTCCCTCTCAAAAGCCGTTTCCTTCGACGTTTCCTGTGCCCGGTGTATTCCTGTCTTAGAAAGGATCCTGTCCCAAGGCATGTGAAAAAACTCTGGGGCGTTTCCCAACGAAGGGGTCATCCTGTGAGAAGTTCTTTCCATTCGGAGGGCGTTTCCCTCCAAAGGGCGTTGAATCGTGTTGCGGGTGTAGGAGCGATCTCAGGTCGATCATTGGGTTGGCAAGGGAGGTGGTGATGCCTGTGCCCCTCGCACCTGTGTAAATGGACCGTTGCAAAGTGTGTGTGGCGGGTAGAAGGGTGATCTTGCCCGAGAACGACCAGAACGTATGCAGGGCACAAAGTGCCAGCGGTGTGGCCACATAGTGGCCACATGTTGTTGTTGTTGTTGTTGTTGTTGTTGTTGTTGTTGTTGTTGTTGTTGTTGTTGTTGTTGTTGTTGTTGTTGTTGTTGTTGTTGTTGCGGGTCTTTGTGGTGGCCACGCGATTGACAAGTGCAATTTGGAGGTTGGTGTGGTGACCAGCCTGGGTGTGCTGGTCTGCAGTTGTGTAGTACCGCTTGGAGGGCAGTGTGTTTCGGTCACCACCTTGTCAGAAAGATGTGTTGTTTGAGGCTTGACAGCCGTTGTTGGAGAGCTTGTTTGAGGTCTGATGTAGCGGTTGGGTGCATCAAAGGTACCGTGAACAATGGCTTGTTTGTCTTGGGTCGTTTCGGAAAATCTTGCGCAGAGCTGACTGGGCTGGGGAATGATGTGGTAGAGTCATGTGATTGTTGAGTTTGTGTAAGGCGAAAAGCGCGGCGTCAGGTGTGTGAGCCTTTAGTAGTCTGGCCATGGTACTATGCGTCGTTGGGGAGTTGGGCCAAGCGCTTTGGGCAACGGTGCACGGCGCATAGCTTAGAATGATGGGTATGATGGCCTTGCAGCGCAGGCCAAGTCTCCTGCGCATCATGTCGGAGGCGTCCGATAAAGCAACAAGCGGCGCATTCAGTGTCGCGCTGCTGGCCGACTCCCATATATGCTTATCCCTGGGAAAGCAGCTCCGAGCGCAGGCTCTGTGCCGTGTTTCTGGTTCCAACACGAGTGAAGCTTTCGCAGGGTCTGTACGCCGTCACAGCTCCGCCAGACAGATTGGTTTCACGGGCGGAACGTCGCAGTTCGCAGGCAAATCCGATGTTCCTGATTTGGAACACAAACCCCAATCGATCGGGCCGACGCCGTCGGTAGGCCCAGCTCGGAGCCACCGGCCCGTGGTTTCAAGCACGGGCTCTCGGTGCACGTACTGAGGAACCGAGAGGCGGGCCTGCCAAGAATAGATGACCTGGCCTGTTTCCAACGCAACATCCTACTGGCAGTAGGCTACGATACAGGAGAAAACGCGCCAGGTGAAAGGAAAAGGGTGACGTGTGCGAGCATGGATATGCTAGCTGAGCTTGGTATCAAGCGGGCGAGGAATTGACCCCAGGCTTGCCTCGTCCCTTTGAGGATTGATGAGCAGATTCAAGTCAGCATATTGAAGCAATGTATGCAACGTTTCGAGCGAAAACTCCTCCAATGACACTTGCAGACGTTCATGTCTGAAAACGAACTAAAGTCATGCTTGATGAGCCGATCCACCTCTTGGTTCTCACGTTGCTTGGGCACTACTTTAGCCGTCCAGCCCCATCACTGTTGTGCAGATTTTTGATGAGTGGCGCTTTGGTGGGAGGTCGTTTCAAAGACAGAGGCTCAACGGCGTTATTGCTTGTGTGTCTGGTGGTGGTACAGCGAAAGAAGATCGACAACTTTAGCAGGTGGGCAAAGTTTCTACCGGAAACGATCCCAAAACGACTCTTTGACATTGAAGAGCCACGACGCTTCCTGTGCAGTAAGTCGAAGTTGAACCGCGGCGCCTTCTGGGTGTATTGCCCTGTGTGGAAAAACCAGCTTCCAAGGACCACCACCTGTCTCGGTGCAAGACACCAATTTTCCAAAGTCTTTGTTCGCTACACCAAATGCTTTTGTCCGATGGTGCCGTTCTGAAGCTTGCCAACAAAGAAAGACAGAATGCACCTGATCAGGGCACTGATAGAACCACCCCTTTCAAAACCGCAGCCAAAAGAAGCCTTTGCCACGGAAGTACTTGTGATGTGAAGCCTAATTTGTGGTGCAACTCATGAAAGCGCCGTACAGCCACTAGCCAGTTCGCAGCTTCAAGTCCCTCGGTCGTCTGGATGATCAATGGGCAGTAGTTCGCCGAAATGCCCAGGTGGAATTGCCTGTAATCCACCCACTATCCGACCCAATCAGCTTGAAGCCCCCCGTGCCTTTTCTTGCCAGCGGAGTGCCCTGCATCTCGAAAATTGCCGGCACTATCCAAAGATCAAGCCATCAGTCTTCATACTTCTTTAACAGTACTTAGTGGCTTGTGAAAGCCATTTTCATTTTGTTGAGATGTGCTTGACTTTCAAAGCCAGTTCTTGACTTGATGCCACGGAGTCTACGTCGCCTGTTTCAACACCCATGATGACCCATTGGTCTTCAAGTAGTGATTCTTGTACCATTTTGTCTTGATGGGGCCTGGTTTCACTGTGATTCCAGTATGCGAGATGTGGAAATTGGATGGCGTGGTTTCTCGGCAACAATGTTTGTGAGTTTACGGCGCTTCAATGCACGCCCGCGTTGTTTTTGCGCGAACTCAACAGATCCTTTGTCACAACAAGTGGAAGCCTGTTCAAACATTGGCTTACCTAATATTCGTTGGATGTAATTGCAGACTTTCATGTATGTTACCCACGTGATGGCAGCCCATGTTGCTCAACGGACCGATTTTTGAGTAAGCTGATTTTTGCCTGGCGTAGCAGGTGGTTGCCTCAGATGCATGCGCTCATGTGCTGTTTGTTGTCTCTCTTTTCTTTTGTTGTTTCCGCATCATGTACATGTGTTGCGGATGTGTTCCAGCAAAGTTGAAACTTGCCGCTTGGTAGCCAGAATTCCATGCATTAGCATCGTTGTTTCGTCCTGTTGCGGTGGTTTTGCACATGTTGCATTGAGGCATGGTTGAATGTGGCAGGGACGAAGGTGGACGATACTTGCAGATGGAAAGCCAAGGCGCCTGGAGAGATGGACCAGATTGCAGATTGATTGCATTTGCATGCTGATCGTCGTGGTTTCATATGGTCGAAGAATGGCGTCATGCTTGGGATCTCTTAAGTACATGCTCGAGGGTCTAGCGGAAGTTTTTTCAAGTGTGCCGCACGTTGATGCAGGTGACGATGTCGACGACTTTGACGATGCGGATGACGGCCCGCAGCAGCCCCTATACTGGCGGCCACGAGGTCGTGTTTTTCCTTTGGCACAAATCGAGCACCGTACAAACACCCAGTAAAACCAAGCCCATGTGCTGAGGCAGCTCAACTTTTGCCAGAGATGTGGCATCCGTGTTTTGTGCTTGGTACGATGCCCAGAGATTAAGTTCAATGAGTTGAATTCGTTTCTTGACGGTTAAGTAAGTTATCGAAGTGACGTGATGTCGCCTGCTGCAGCCGTTGATGGGCGCTTTCTTGCCTTGGAATGCTGCAGTGTGCAGAAGTTAAGGTCTTGACATGCTACTTCCTGCCGATGCTGTCCTTCATCCCTCTGGTTGTCTTTGGCGGCGCCACCTGTCTACAGTATTTCATTTTGAGGCCTCAGAATTCACACAAAACACATCGTGCCTGATTGTGAAACACCCTTGCACGCATCTCTGCTTCTGAGGTCCAGCTGCCGAGCCCTTGGGAAAAAGGCTCCGCCCCTCAGAGTTGTCGCCGAGCACCTTCTAGACTAAATTGCAATAGCATTGTGCGCATCAGCGAGGTTACAACAAAGAGGCGCCAGTTGCCACCGTGCCAGCGGCAGAGATGCCTTCAGGACAATGGTGCCCCTGCTCTTCACATGCAAGTTGCAGGTCTCTGAGCACTTGCTCAAAGTGTTTTTGCGTTTGGCAAGGTGAGTTGCGTTCGTTCTCCATTTGCAGCAGAGAATCGTGTTCTGGCATAAGCTAGGGTCCCTTCTGCTTCGTCCTTTACAGATGTGGTCAAGCCAGGGAGCAAGTCCGGAGCGTGCTAGGGAATGTCTTGAAGGTACTGGAACCTGCCCTTGGTCACCTGCATTCTGCTTTTTCTTCCGACGGGGATCGTGGCCGTTCTGTGCCCCTCGTGCAGAGACAGATTGGGACGTGCACTACAGCTGCGAAGTAGCGAGCGATTGCTAGTTGTGTGCTGTTGTGTGCTCAGTTTCCTCCTATTTCAAGCCTCGACAGGTACCAGCTCAAAATGCGCACCATTCGCCGCCAGCACATGGCACCTGATTGCGTCTGAGACGTACTAGCGTCGTTTGGCACATATCAACCTGGTGCATACGGTACGACCAGTTTCACATGCTGTAAGCAAACAGCAGGACAGTCCAGTGTGTGCTGGCGTCATTTCTCTTCATTTGGTGGTCCTACGCTGCCACCAGATCCTCGCTTGAGTGCTAGGCAAGTCGAACTTGCGTGCAGTGGCACATGTGAGTCTTACATGCTATGGAACGTTATAACCCTGTGCGATATGATGCAGAGAATCGATTCGATCTTTACCGTGCAGTTGCCCGCACTGGCGCTGCTTCATTCCAAATAAGACGCCACTTGCTTTTATGCGTTAAACCGAGTTTCTGTAGAGTTGAAGCAAAAAGAAACGGAACCTCGCAGAGTTGCGGCCTGAAATGTGCAGCAATGGCTGGCTCATGAGACAGATCCACTCCTATTTGAAGTTAGTTTCCTCGACGGCTCCAGTGCGACGAGACTGCAGTAGATTAAATGTTGCCACACCCCCGAGTCACTTTGACAGGTTTACAACTGGTTAGAAGTTGACAACTTTTCATACCTGTAGTTTCAAGTTTTCGCAGGTCTTGTGGTTGATACATACGGGAAAGAGATCGCCAATGGGCACACGTCCTTTCCGGAATGACTTGAGTGTGCCAAGCAGAAGCGAATCAAGCTTGCAGCAGCAACAACCTCAGAATTTTCACTATAGGGGACCTCTGCTCTTCACTTAGATGCCTTCATGTTCTTCTAACTCAGCATGGCTTGACAACAAGGATATCAAGGATCAGGCAGCGCCCATAACTCAGTTGCCGCTTCATTCGAAGATAGCAAGCTGCAGGGCTTCCGTCAAGCTAAAGGTGTTCCTCGCACGGAGGGCCATGGCCGAGGAGAGCTGATGTTGCTTATTGCTGCAGCTCCTCGTCACAGCACGCTTCAAGGACGAGGTTGTGCGTGACTTCAAGAAGTCACTGAGCCGAAGCGGTTCACAGCAGGCCCTCAGCTATCTGCAAGAGTCCATGTCACCGATGTGGGCAGTGCCGTAGCCATTGTTCAGCTGCATTGCGAATTCTAGGGATCTAGACCATGAAGTTTGCCATGGATGGCTCAGAAAATCAGGGCCCTTCAGCACCCCTGCAAGGCGCGTGGTCTCCAGAACGATGACTTCCAGGCGGGGCTTCGAGGAATGGCTTGAGGCATGAAGGCCGAGCGCTGGGAGACACTCCCAAGCATCCCCAAACCTGGTCGGACCCGAGCAACAAGTCAGCAACATTGAGCACCAGATACTGCTGCTTTGCCGTGCTCGGGTTTCACATGGCGGGAACTGGAAACCTGTGCCTCGAAAGGTTCGCTGCCAGCGTTCTCCATCCCTTCCAGAGCTGGCAGGACAGCCATGGACAGCCGGTAAGTTGCTCGAAGCCGCTCTGTTGCTTGAGGGAGTGGAGGAGTGTCTTGATGATCCGAGAGCCCGTACTGAGCGAGTTACCAAGTTTTTTGGGATTCGCACAGCTGTGAGTCCTCTGCCAGTCGAGCCATTGTTTCCTGAACTGGGCCGGGCCAGCGCCAGAGACCTAGAAGAGGCAAAAACAACAGAAATTGATGGCTCGGGGCTAAGTGTTTTTCGTGGTGAAGTGCTTGGGGGCAGGGAAGCTTTCGAGGAACTTATCGTGCAGTACACTGTGCGCTCAGTGGTGACTTGAGCAATGTGCGGATGCAGTGTAGCCAACATGAATAGACTTCACACTCGATATTTCGTGTTTCTGCGTACTTCTCACGTCCGTCACGTGCCAAGGATATCGCTCAACCTGGGGGGTTTCGACGTGAGCACGTCTTGCCCTGCCCTTGAGTGCATGCAGAAAGTGCTCGCAGACTAGCCCCGGTAGCTTGAACCCTCACATGCCATCTTCCTCGCCCGCGTGCCTTCAGACGCCACGCGCCGAATGCTGCAGCGCAGCGTCCCCTGCTGGATTCGCACGGTGCCAAGAGTGCACAGCGGCTGGAAAGGTCCTGCCATCACCCCAACATGCAAGAGACTGGGTCCAGGAAGCTCCCCCTACTGTGCCGACTGCAGCATGACTAAGGATGCTCGACCCACGCTTGCAGCACTACTTTGCCAAGAGCATAGATTTGCAGGTGTGGATGCCGTAAATTGACACCGTTCATTTGCGCGTGCAATATCGTGCGACCTCGGGAATCTGCGGGCCTGGCAGGCAGAGTCCTCCACAGCCTCAACGGTCAGTGTCGGAGCTTCCAACCTGTCGACAGTGCCCGCAGGGGATCGCAGGAAGCTCCTGGATTCCTGTGCTTAGCTCTTGCGACATCCTATGATCTGAGGTTGTACTGAGAATTGTATGGCGCAATACCCCTGCACTGTTCGAAATATGGGTCGGCTGCCATGATTGAGGTACTTGTCATTCTCAAGTCCACTGTGGGTTGGAATCTTGGAGTTCTCCATGGCTTGTTGCCCTCGCTTGACCGGAGCTGTTGATAGAAAGTACCTGTGTAACTTCACATGCGGATCGCCGTTCTGCAGCCACTTGGGCTTCACGCTGGAGAGTTGCCAGTTTGGTGTCGTCGCTCTTTGATATGGCGGTGGCACAGCGCCGAGGTCGTGGAGGCTCCGCCCTGTCTGCCCTCATTGCTGCAGGCTTCGTCGGAGCATCGCTCAGCTTTGTTGTGGGGTCCAGCGCCCCCCGTCTTCAGCGGCTTGCAGCAAGGGCGACTGTTACAGACGTCGAAGTGGAGCCGACCAAGCCGACAACGAACCCAGCTGTGCAGGATGCCAAAGATCGACTGATGGACCTCCTGGAGGACAGCTCTTTGGAGGAGGAGGTCCTCCGGCCCGAGGGCAGACCCATGCGTGGCCGCGTGGACGAGGCCATCGTCACTTTGGAGAGGTTAAACACCAATGAGGAGCCTGTCTACTCCGTGGACTTGGATGGCACCTGGGTGGTCAAGTACACGGGAAGAGCCTTGGCTGGACAACATAATTGGACCAGCAATTATGAACGAATGTGTTGAGTCTCAAAGCAGTGCTTCAAGAAAGAAACACCAGCACCTTGGACATGTGTGTGTGTGTGAGAAGTGCACCTTCTGTCGTGTTTGGAGAACATGATGTCAGCAAATGTCTTTACAAGCTGTACAACGCTGTCAGCAATGTATGCAATGTTTTTGCTGGCGTGCGACTCGAATGTGCACAAACCCGTTTGTTGCAGAGTCGAATCTTGGAATGCATGATGTCAACAACTTTGATAGGCAATCTGAACGCTTGCACATACCAATGCCTTTGCCTTGTTTGTGTTTGTTTGTTTGTCTGTCTGTTTGCTTGTTTGTTTGTTTGTTTGTTTGTTTGTTTGTTTGTTTGTTTGTTTGTGTATTTGTTGGTCAAGCGAATGCTGGGCTATGCTCACTTTAGAACAGACAAAGCAAAGAGTCAGACATGTTTGTTTTGTTCGTGTTCGTTGTGGTGTTTTTGTTTGTGATTTTGTGCCATCCACAACCTTCACACAACAACCACGCGGGCCCGTAATTCAACTACTTGGCACCACTTTGCGCCCAATGGCAAGGCCTGTTTTTGCACCAGCCTTGTGCCATGATTGGACCAGCGCTGTGAGCACGGTGTACCGCCAGCGACGTCCATGGAGAGTCTGAAAGGTAGGTAAGTCCAAATGTGAGTACACTAAATGACGTTGCCTTCTGTGCTGCTCTCAGCATAATTTCGAATCAGCTAAGGCTACGCACCGGGCCTTTTGTCTTCTCCAACTCGAGAGTTGGCGCTCTTCTTGTATGGCGGCGGATTCTCTCTCGGCAATGCTCTCTCCTCCTTCGCCCAGGGCTTCTGGGGCCAGACCGCAGGTGTGAAGCTTGGCTCCAAGACGGTGCAGATCACCGGTGGCCGGGATGTGGAGGCGGCTGCCGAGGTGGAGGTTGCCGGCCGCAAGGAGACCCTGAACTACAAGGTTGGGGGGCCTCGGGGTTTGAACCTAAATCTTCTTGGGATCTAGATGCAGAAGGAGGAGCACCCAAAGGAAGTGCAACATGCATCATCTTGTACAGGCCGAGCTGATGCCTCTAAGCGCAGCGCGGATGAGTGAGGAGGTGGTCTCCGTGAAGTTGCCAGAGCCTATCGGAAGCCAGGAGCACCCAAATGGGGGCCGGTCTGTGGGTGTCGTCTGTAGTTAGTGGCTTTCGCGTTTATGGGCGCGATCTGGTGTTCCGGGACCCGTGCACATCTCCTTTTCTACTGTACTTCGTTCACTATATTCTCGCGGATTTCATGCTTCATTTTATTCAATCATCTGTTTTGGTTGCTTCGCTCACTGTATTCGTTCGCTAATTATCTTCACAGCGGGCCTCATTAAAACACGAAATTAATTGTAGAACATTGAAAGAATGATAAACGACCAGAAAATTGGAGAAAATATTATGCTTTTTCCCTTATCTTATTCGCTCTTTCTTTATTCTCTGGAAAGTTCAGTTAAAGAGAGAGAAAAGAATACTAAATTATAAAGAGAATAGAGGAGAAGAATACTATAAAAGCATGTGAATAAAGTTTACGAGCTAGCGAATTTACTGAGCGCATAAACGAGATAATAAATCATAAGTGAAAAAGGCAAGAAAACATTCTAATGAAATCTTGTAATTCTTCATAGTTTGGAAAAGCCACCCCCCAACAACCCCCCCCAGGCTTGCCAGGTTGCGGCGTAGGAACGGCCCAAATCTAATAGCACCGGCTCGAAAACTTACTCCTCTCGCAACCCTTCTGAAACCCCGGACCCCTAAACCCTGCAAGTTTGAGAGCTTGGAACGGTTTTGTTATCTGCGGCTGACATCACAAACAATGTACCCTTCTCTGAGTCTCTCTATATAACAGTAGTCTATCCAATACCTCCAAGCTGAAGCGTTGATGCTGCGACTCTTTTTTTGCACCACTCTCCATGCTCAGATCCTCGTTTAACGAGGTCCTTCGTGCACGTTGCAAGCAAACCTGGGTATTCTAGTACATCCGAATAATAAAATATCCTTACCAATAATATTTTATGAAGATATGAGAGCTAGACCGCGAGAATAATGTAATTTCTAATCTAATTTCGTTATCTTCATGAATTCTCAAGAGATTTTTAACTGTCTTTCCTTGTCATCTGTCTCCCTTAGGAATGAATGGGTTTCGGGTGCCATGTGCTCGCATGCTCGTGAGTGCGTGTGCGCGCAGGCTCTGACCGGTTTAGAAGCCTTCCAGAACCCTGGAAGTAACATTTCCACATTTTCCGAATGTTCTGAAAAGTTTCGGCCCCTGCAGGTACACTCTTCTTTAAAGATTGGTGTGGTCAGGCGTGTGCTTAAATTCAGCATCATTTGATTTCTACGACGCCTAACATTCTTCGGCTTTTCCCCCTTTGTAATTGACAGCTTCTTCATGCTCATTAGCATGTTGGGCTGTTTGCGTCGAAGTTCACCGTGCCGTCACAGCTTTGCCAATGGCAGTACGAATTGCGTACGTGTGCCTTTTTACTGCTCTCGACCCGAAAACTTAGGAACCCGAAAAGCAACCAAGGCATCTTGCATAAGACGTCCATGCTGTTCTACATCGCATGCATATAAAGAATCATTCATGCTGGCTCGTTCACACCCATGCACATGCACACCTACAGGCACGCGCGCGCACACACACGCATGCGCGCACGCATGCATTCATGCTTATGGGCGACCTTTGGCTCGTCGTCGCTCTGTCCTTGCCTATGCCGCATGGCATCATATTAGACATGGGGGGGATAATCCCTTAACTTCACCTTGGAAACGTGTTTAAAGACGCTCAAGAGCAGCTCTCTGAAGGCAACCTGTTGCCTTCCAGAGCAGCTTGTAATCGGCAGGAACTTCCATTGGAGTTGCGCCGCAGCATCCTGGCCTCTTGGCTGCCCTAGGAGAAGTATCCCCACCAGCTCCGGCGCGCCAGCTCCGAAGGGAAAGTAGAAGGAGTAGGTACGTAGAGCAATCAACAAAGAACAAGAAACATCCAGTGGAAGGTGACTTACCTGGACGAGGAGGTCATGATCGTCCGTGATGAGTCTGGCGTGCCGGACGTTTTGGTGAAGAAGTCCGCCCCGGTACCACCAACAATGGAGGCTGAGGAAATTGTCGCCAATTCCACTGCTCAGGATGATGAGGACAGGGCTTTGCTCGACGCAGCTGAGTCGGAGGCATCGTAAGTGAGCAGTTTCATGAGACAGACGAGCCAGTTGACTAAGACCTCAACGAACACGGCTCACTGGCGTTTCCTTGAGAGTCTGCTCATTTCATTTTCCATGTGTCCACAGCCAGCTTTAAGCTCCGGCTTGTGACATGCGTTTAATCTTCGAGGGCATGTGTCATGCTTGCAGCTGGCACAAGTGCCCCTTGGCATGGTAAGATCCGCCCAAGGTCGATCGCAGAGTTCGACATGCTCGGACAGAATCTTTTGTCCCCTTTACCTTGACTCTAAAGCAGGAGTCCCATCAAACGCACACTGTTACAGCTTCTTGACTCCCGTACCGGTATCTCTGACCTCAATCATGGTCATCTTGGACTGCTCATTTGGTAGAGGAGACGATTTTCGCTGGCCAAGTGCTGGCAATGGACAATTCGTTTGGTCACAGACCCTGTGAGGTGCAGAGGCATTAGGTGCCGCAAACAAAGGTGCCACAGGGTGAGAGCGCCACAGTGTGTTGCCACGGTGTTGTCTGGTACTCGATGAAGGCTTTCGTGAGATGGAAGTTGGCTGTTGTTGAGGTGGCACGCTTATCATCATCCCGGGCGCTTTCTCTCGTACGGGAATCCTTCTGGCTCCGTTGTGGCTCTGGCGTGTTGGCCACTTTTGAGATCCCACAGACCTGAGTGCGAGTGCTTGCCAGGGAGTTGATCTTCATTGGGGGCATCGAAATTTATTGTGCCCTGAATGCAGCTGCACGTACGATTCATGCCAAGTTCTTGCGCCAATGTTTTGCAAAGAACATCTGCCAGTTCAGGCATGGTTCTCCTCGTGAGGCGGGGAACGACGGAAGTGCACAACGTCCCGAGATGTTTTGTCTGAAGTGAAGTGCGAACCTGCACACCTGGGATGCTTGTGATTTCGGGCTCGCCCTAGGTCCTAGGTCAGGACAGCGTGAGACAGCTTGCGGAGGTGTGTTCGCACGCTTGGCGGCGGAACTTATGGCGACATCGCCAGGCGCGTTGAAAGAGCGCCGTGGTACACACAACTTTCAAGTCTTATGCTTCCACACATTACGGAACTCGGAAAGGTCTGAGAAGTGTGTTGGGAACAGCCGTGCAGTCAGGTGAATGTTACCACCTTACCACTTGCTGCCACGTATGGGTGGACCCCAAACCCTGAACCCTAAACCCTCAACGCCTTGAGGACAAAAGACAAACAACAATAGATTTACTCAAACATGTCCAGGGGCATCTTCATCAGAGACTGTTGCGGCCTTTCTGCGAACATGTCCTCTTTTCTGCCACTAGCGCTTCTGGATACAGCAGAGCAACAACGCGACCTATTGTTTGCATATGCTGGTACTGTTTACTGTAGTTATGATGCGAGACTGGCGAAGGGGACGCATTGAGAAACGGCAGGTTTTTGTGCAGTATTGGAACGCAAATCACAATACGTCAGCGACAGTACCTTTCTCGGTACGAGCAGCTGAAGACTTGCAGTTTGAAGAAGTCTGAAGTTCGCAGCAACAAGTTTATCCAGTGCCGGTGTGTCCCATGCCTTGACGATCCTGCACAAACAGTACCGCGTAGTCGCAATGCCTGTCGCATCCTGTCGCAGTGTTTCCCATTTCAGGGTCGTGTATGTCGTGTGCTTCTTGTAGGCGGGCCATAGGGCCGCTTGGCAGCTGGGCTGTGGATGTGAGCATACTGCTCTCCCAGACTGGCTTTGTTTGCTGGCAGCTCAGGGCACACAAACCTGCGACATCCCTTTTTTGTTGTTTTTGGGAGTCGCAGGATGTTCTTGATTCCCGAGGCTCCGAGATGCTTTACGTCGCACTCAATTGCCATGGAGCACTGAAGGTCTTGGGGGCGGTCTTAGTGCTTCGTAAACCTTCATGGGGGCTTCAGTTTGCCCCGGTATTGTGGAGAACGCATGCTGGACACGTGCTTGCACACTTTCCTGCGCATCTTCGCAGGCTTTAAACCTGTCGTCACCCCTGTGGTGGCAAACTCAGAGCCCATTTTTTCTATCCACCTACTCTGAGCACCGGGAAGGTCACCGGATCCGTCTCTGAGTAGCGCACTGTATGGCAATCAGTTCTCGGCGCATGCATGTAGTGCTTCGGAAGTGTTCGGTGTAAAGTGGTAGCAACTTGCAGCTGCAGCTTGACTGCTTCGAAAGCATCACTGCTCCTCAAATCCCGTTTAGCTTCAGACAACTGAGGTCCGAGGTCAACATCCTCCTTTTGCAGCTTTTGGTAGTGATCCCCATGTCTTGGATTCGGCAGCTCAAATATTTTCAGGCGGGCGGGGCCACTAAGTCCTCGTCCCCAAACGTGTTGAGTGACCACACCTGTAGTACTAGAATGTCTACGAAGCAGCCGGTGAACACGAAAAGCTGCATCTGAGCAGATTTCCAACCTCATTGCCAACACCACGGACGCATGCTCAGGGGATTTGTTTTGGAGTTGTTCAGATTTTCTCTTCGAAGAGATTGCAATCCGAGAAAACACCCGCACAGATCTGCAAACTGTGAGATCACCTGTTGGCTTCCGAACCTGAAACCCCGCAGCGTTTGAGTTATGTGAGGTTCTTCTTGCCTTGGCAATCTTGCAGGCGCCTCAAGGACGGACAAGGAGTTAGATATTGATCTTTCACAGACCGTTCACGGCTCAGCTTGGGGCTGATTGGAGCTGAGGCTTGCCTACGCGATCATCGGCCTTGCTGGCGGGGGCCTATCTACACCTTCACTGGACTCCCCATTTGAACACTGTGCGAGCGGTGTGGGTGAGAACGTGTGGCACCCCTTTGTAGGTGATGAGGTTGGACACGGCATAGAGTTGGCAGGTTGCGCTCCTAGTTTGAGTGACAGCTGGCGCAAAGAGTCTCTAGTTCAGGCATAGCAACGACCAATCAAAGCCAAGGTCCCAATTGGATGGTTTTCGCTGGTACAGTCGTGTTTTCTTTTGAGTGCATCAACTTCGTGATACCGATGTGAGCGGCCCGGATGAGCTTGTGATTCAGTTCCGAAACGCCGTCTAAACTTTTGCAGTATCAACAGAGGTACGATGCCCACGAGCAGAAAGACACGCGCAGACCTCAGCTGTGGCCTGTGGTGGTGAACCCGTAGCTATCACACGGCATGCAGCAATGCCGTCTCAGGTTCGCGCCCATCCTTGTGGTAACTTTATGTGGACACATGGCTGCATTTAGGGCACAGATGCACAGTGATCGTGGTACTTGTACCTTAGATGTCTTCATGTTGCTATCGACGGTTTGAACCTACAAACTCACAGCATGTTGCCGTGTTAGTTCTTGTTTGGGTTTGGGTCTTTCATTTGCAGGGCCTGACACTATCCCTTTATGAAGATGAGGCGTGTGCTGCTTGTTCATTGTGCCGGGGACTTACTTTTCTCGTCGTCAAGATGGAGCTGTAATCCGACGGAAGCTGCACGGGGAAAGGCTGCTAGCCAGCTGGCTCTCACTCGGTTGTTCCTGCTATGTCACCTTATGTCTTGACTTCTTCTCTTCTGTTCTGTGTGGAGTCGCCTGCGATGCTGCGAAATTACTTTTTTGTGCTGAGGTTTGGAGCTGTGAACTACATGCGCTACGGTGAAGACACCAGGCGGCCTCTGTCTCCGGTTGAGGTAAGGCTTCCTGCGCTGTCGCACAACCATTCTTGGCCAGGGCCTAGGGCCTTGCGCACACACGTGTGTTCCGCTCAATGTGCTTGTATTGGGCACTGGTTGATGTTTGTCAGTCGCCCTGAAGTTATGAACATAGAAATGTCTTTCCCGGAAGCCTTCGAAGTCAACACGCGACATCTGCCGGAATTCTGATGTCCCGCTACGAATAGAATCGGCTGCTGCTGTGTTCTCTGTGGCACATGGTGGCACTCCCGCATTGTTCTACATTATTCTCGTGCTCGCTCCTCAAGTCCCACAGGGATGTGATCACATTGAACTTGCCCAAGTTGGGGCCCAAGAAGCTCTTTTGGCTGTCATGGCAGCCATTTTCGTAGCTGTCGTAGCTTCTTGCTGTGAGGATTTGCTCGTGTAAGACTGGGTAGCGAATTGGAGAGTGATTCACTTTTTCGATCTAGGTTTGCCCGACAAGTTGGCTTCTTGTTGAAGCTGCTTGTACGTTGATCGCAGGGGGTCAGAGCTGCGGATAGCTTTGATCATCTCTGACCGCATACAACGGAACCGTCTCTGAGCTGCTCTCTCTCTCTCTCTGTCTCTGTCTGTCTCTCTCTCTCTCTCTCTCTCTCTCTGTGCTTCTTGCACCACTTCACCACTAAGGGGCACCAGGGTGGGCCGTGTGCTTCCCTTTGCCTTTGCTCTGGCATCGCTGCCTGGTGCTGAGCAGGGTCATGGCAGGCGCTACAGGATTGGCTGGCTTCTTGCTGTGTTCCGGGCTCCGGGTTGGATGAGTGCTTACGTAGTGTATGAAGGTGGCAGGTGCTGAAACCAGAAAACTTGACTGATAGCAGCTGCCTGAGGTTCAACGTGCCTCTCTTCCTCTTCCCTGTCAGCAGCCCAGGTCCACAATGATTGGTAGAGGTAGTAGGAAACCCAGCATCATGCTAGCTTGTGTAGTGGTTGCATGCGATGTCTGTTGTCATCCCAAGGCAGCCGCCTACCTGGAAACACTGCTTTTCGGCGATGTATCTGCACCTGGCTGCCGTCTCGGCTACAGCCGCTAGTGCACGGGGCCGCACTGTGTCTTCAGGCCACTAAGAAGACGTCGTTCCTAATTTGCGAGGTCCTCAAACACTGTTGAAGATCAACGGCATGAGGAGGGGTGGATGCTTGTATCGTGCTTGACGGTCTTCGTTCAATCCTCAGGCATACGGGTGAGGACAGGAGTCAAGGAATAGGCAGGGTCGTCAAAACAGTGTCAGAGGTCAAGCTTAGCACCCAAGCAGATGTCAGCAGTTGTTCTAACATTAAGCCATGGGATGCAGTGATGCCTCTCAGCACGCCATCTGTACTCGCCAGGACACTTTTGATCTGTGCTTGTGTCCGGGCCCTGACAGCTACGACTCTCGCACAAGTGTAGGGCCTGTGTAGGGTCGAGCACACTGGGAGTCTGGTGGCCCAAAAGAAGACTCTCATTGCGGGGCTTGTTGCACAGGGCTCTTTGTACAGAGGTTTCTTGAGAGTGCAGGGCTTGGGTGGATCAACTACACTGTCGCCTTGGGGTCAATCTGCTGAGGCCATCATCTCGGTTTTCGGCAAAGATCGAATCGACGCCTTTGTCTCATTGATCGGATCTTTTTGCTGCGTCAGGGGCCTACATGCCTGAAAGCCCATGAACAGTGTGATGTGGCAGCAGATTCTCTAGCTTTGCCATATGCGGTATAGTGAACATGCAGACTAAGAGCTGGTGGTGTGGGAATGCCATGATGCGGGTCATGCGGGCATGTCGCAGAGCGCATGAGATGCAGTGCCTTCCTCAGGTGCCCTTGGCTTTCATTTTTCCCATCATCTGCTACGTCAAGGTAGCCCTGACGTGTTCTGATGGACTAAGGCTGCCTTTCACGATGGCATACTGTAGCTTCAGAACTGCCATGACAAGCTTGACGACAGTGGTTTCAATCTCTCTCATGCTGTCCAGATCTGCAAGCCCGGCAAAGTGGAAGCTGTCCGACCCTTATCATTGCACATGTGTTGACGCTTGTGATCCTGCACCTGAGTGTTTCCGTCGTTTGCCAGGGTGGAAAGCTGGCTGCTTGTAGCATTATACTGGAAACTGATAATCTGAGGCGCTGGATGGAGCTGTTCTGCTCCTGGGTGCTATCTTGTTTGTCTACACCTCCTGGTCGGCTGTCCAGCAGCCTGTACTCCCAGCCACATGTTTGCGCACGATTCCTTCCACATCACTGCCCAAGGTCGGCCAATAGCTTTTTCTTGTGAAATCTGGACCAAGGCTCACTCATCCCGCACATCACTAGAGTCAGAACCTCAGGAAGATGTCGAAGACGTCACGCTGCTTGCATGATGTGCCCAGCGTGTTCTAGCAGGTTAGTTTTGCTTCTCAGTCTTCAAAGCATCCAAAGGGTCCTGCGCCTGCTTGCCCCCAGAGTGCACTGACCTAAGGTGATGGTGAAGCTCTGAGTGAGTAGCTTCAGCCGCACATGCCGCTTGGGCACAGGAGATCGGCTGTGCTTGGTGTCAGAAAGTCATTGTAATTGCATGTGACGGCAGAAAGCAGTTCAGAGACCTCGCACATCTGACCACAAGTAGGAGAGTAGGGGATGCAGGAGCAAGGCCAGTTGGGCTTTGCCATCCAGCTTTCGGGGAGAAAAGGTTTTGTGATCCGCTGTGCGCTGTAGCTGTGGGGTACAGCTGGGAGATGCTATGTTTGTAGAACTGCGAATTCCGAGCGGTATTTTGTGTCCGGAGCGACAGTGCCGTCAGCATCGATCACTCCCCGGCAAACAACATAAGGAATGACAACGACTCGCAGACGCTCATATCTACCATGTAGTGCATGTAGAGACCCTCAGACTTCCTGGGCTCAATCTTACGTCATTGGACACACTTGTCCCCAGGCCCAATAACCAGTCCAAGTGGCACAAAACCTCCCATTGCAAGCCCCAAGCTTTCAAGCCCCCAGCCCGGACCTGCCTTGAACATACTTTAGATAAGAGCCTGCTTAAGTTTATGGTTTATAGTCGCTGGGTCGCTGCTTGCTGGGGAACTCAGAGCGTGGCCTCATGTGGCCACTTTGGGGACGCTTTAAACTGTAGGTTTTCAGGTTCTTTCGCTGGAGATTGCGGGGGATTGCGGCAGAGTGCGGGCGTGGCCAGTGGTAGAGTCGGCATGGTCCAAGACCGTACTTGGCATATTGCGCACCTTGGACCCACGTGGCTCCCAGTGGCTCAAAGCCTCGGCGATGTGGTGTTTCCATGTGCAATGTTGAAGCGCTCTGAAGCCTGTCGAAAGTCCCCTTTATGGGCAAGGCGCCATGATGAAGCTGGGGACCCTGGGCATCTTGACCAGGGTGTCTGCAGCTGCAACCCGCTTCCATTGCAGGCAGGCCGTGCTGCAAAGTTACCGATTGTTGTTAGCTGTTCCGGGCAATTGCAGAAGCACTTCCAAAAAGAACATGCCAGAGCCCATGCTTCGGCCGCAGAAGCCGCAAACACGACCGCATAGCAAGCAACAACCTAAATGCCTGTCGGCTTCACACAGCAAAGCGTTCCGACTGCACGGCTAAAAGCGACAAGTCCGAGGACAACGACTGCACAGCAAAAAAGACGGCACAGCAGGAAAAAAATCAACTTCGGGCCTCCATGGTCCTCACGTAATGCTGATCGCTGTGCTGTGCTGTGCTGCTTCCTGCAATCTGTTGGAGGCTGACTCATGCGTCCGACTGTCACTTCGCTGCCACGGGTATCTGGAGCCAGCCGACATCGATTGAAAGAGTGTCTCGTCGTGGATGCGTGTTTCGATGTTGCCTCTACCCTACCGTGAGGTCTCACACTTGGAAGGTGTCCAGTGCGTCGTGCCAAACGCATTTAAGTTCTGTGTGTGTCGGTGTTGCCAGCAGCTTCCAGGTGACAAAGCATCCTGTGCCCTAGAGCGGAGAGTTTGCAAGCTGCCTTGGCTAAGCTTTGAGGTGTACTTCGGCAATCACCGCGTGCGGACGAGGCAGTTGCTGGCCGCAGGTGCTCGACTTGCTTACGTCGCTCACATTGCAAACCGTGGAGTTGGATAACGTCGTGCTTACGTCAGCCATCACCGCTTGCACAAGGGGCGCTTCGTGGCGATGGGCGGTGCAACTCTTCAACGAGCTTCGGCAGAGCGGGCTGCAGACGGACGAGTTTGTATATGGTTCTGTCATGGGTGCCTGTGCGACTGCCGGAGATTGGTCCAGTGCCACAGGCCTCCTGAGTAACCTTCTGTCTGAGAGGCTTGCAGCGAACACACGAATGTTTAATGCAGCGGTTACCGCGCACGCAACGGATGGGGACTGGAAGCGGGCTCAATTTCTGTTGGAGGCCGCTGCGAGATGCCAAGCACGCACGGATATCGTTACGTACAATTCTGCCGCAAACGCCTGTCAGGGAGGTGGACTGTGGCTGATCGCACAAACATTTCTTGAAGCACTTGCAGGGAAGCACGGGCAGCCAAGCATCATTACATATACTTCTGTCCTGTCAGCATGCCACCAGGAGGGGGCCTGGTCACGGGCCCACCTCACTTTACAAGATGTGAAGTCCCGGACAGTGCAACCAGACGTTGTCGCTTGCAATGCCGTGCTCAGTAGCTGTGAAGCCTTAGGCAACTGGCGACAAGCAGAACAAACGCTTCTCGACCTCTTCAACGCAGAGAAAGAGCTGCCAGCGAGTCGAACAAACACTGTCACACTTAATGCTGTACTCAGCACCTTGGAAAAGGCTGCGGAGTGGCCCAGGGCTTTGTGGCTCCTACTTCAAAGCGATTTGGAAGCTCACGCTACAAGAGATCTCGTTTCGTACAATGCTGTGCTCAGTGCGTGTGAGAAGCGCGGAGAGTGGCAGAGGGCAAGTGCGCTCTTACGTCAGCTTCAGGAGCAGCGGCTGAGGGCCGATATTATCACCTACAGTTCCGTAATCAGCGCCTGTCAGAAACAGGGCGAGTGGCAGCAGGCGCAGCTTCTGCTAAGAGAGCTGCTGGAGCAGGGAGTGGAGGCAGATGTTGTTGCATACAGTGCAGCCATCAGCGCGTGCGAGCGTCGTGGTGAGGCGCGGCAGGCAGGCATGCTTCTACAAGAGCTTCAGGCACGTCGCCTACAGGCAGACGCCGCAGCATACAATGCTGTGATCAGCACCTGTGAGAAGAGCGGTGATTGGCGCCGGGCTTGGTTCTTTCTGCAGGAGCTACGCCGAACGCAGCTTGAGGCCACCACAGTCTCTGTCTCTTCAACGATAAGCGCCTGCGAGAAAGACTGGGCTTGGCGGCGAGCTCAGCATTTCTTCCGTGAGCTCGTTTGCGAGCAGCTCGAGGCTAGTGTGATTAGCTACAACGCAGTGGTCAGTGCTCTCGCCAAAGGCAGTAGATGGTCAGAAGTGCTCCGGCTGGTCGAAGGAATGCAGATGCAAGAAGTGCATGCCGACATCTTGACGTTGTCGTCTGCATGCGGCTCTTTCGACAAGACCCAGGTTCACAACATCCCGCAGTACCTTCGTACCATCAATCTGAGAAGTCAGGAAGCCCTCCGTCGGCACTTGCGGTGGTGAGAAGAAGCTTCCACCTCTGCTCCTGTCGCGCCGCTTGTGTCGCCTCCGAGCTCTCCAGTGAAGCTGGAGGTGTCCCGTGTTGCGCTATGCGGATCCATGTGGCTTACGCCCCTCCACAATCTCTGCAGCAGAAGCGGGTCTTGGTTGCCCCTGCATGATATTTAATGGCCGATTTTGTCGCAGAGCGGAAGTTGAGCTGGAGCAGCTACCCCAATCCGGCAAGCCTTGTTGTTTCTTGCGTCTCGTGTCATCTGGAACTCATTATCTTGTTACAGGTGACGGCGGGTACGATCGATGTTCAGGTCCAGAAACGTGCATGCTTTTACGCATGCAGTGTGGAGTGGTGCTTCGATGCGGCATATTTGAGATTTCGCTTCTCTGGCGATGGGTTCGAACACGCAATATCACGGTCATGAAAGCGTGCTGTCCAGCTTAAAGTGATCTTGCATGCAGTTGCACCAGGTGGGTGTACTGTAGTGGAGAATGTCACAAATGGAGGGTAGAAGGCAGCACGCAATGAATGTAACCAAGCTTACAATGTCGGGCTCGAGCTGACCTTTAGTGCGCACACACGCACACATGAGCATGGATGGTGATGTGTATTTAAAGTTGGCCAGGGAGAACCTCCAGCGTGGACGCCTTAAGACGCAGACTCAGATACTGCGAAGCACAACGGCCATTGTGAGGTCGTTGGGCCGGGCGGTACAGTGGCAGAGGGCCATAGCTAAGCTGGATGAGCTGAAGGCCCTCCAGGTGCTTCCTGACCAGGTCCTGTTCAGCTCTGTGATAGCTGCGTGCCGGAACGCAGGGATATGGAAGTGGGCCGTCAGTCTGTTCGACACGCTGGATGGCCAGGTGCGTGTGGATGTGGTGACCTGTGCTACTGTAATTGGTGCTTTTGACCGGGCTGTTGGCGGGCAGCGCTGGCAAGAGGCACTGTGTCTCTTCAGAGAGTTTTCCGGCCGCCGGATCGAAGCCAACAATGTTGCTTACAATGCAGTCGCCAATTGCTTTAAGGAGCACGGGGGTTGGTCGAGTGCCCTTCGTTTCATCCAGGAGCTTGGAGAGCGGAGCCTGAGAGCAGATCTTGTCAGCCACAACACGGCTCTCAGCACCTTCGAGGAAGCTTCAGCATGGCAACAGGCACTCAGCGCTTTCGCCTTCCTCCAACTTGGGCAGGAGCAGGTGGACTTGATCACATGCAGCACGGCAATTAGCATTTTTGCGAAAGCGGGAGAGTGGCAGCTGGCTCTGCTGCTCTTCTGCGAGTTAGTGCAGAGCCCGGATGTCATTGCGTTTAACTCGGTGATCAGTGCGTGTGTGGGAGGCGGACAATGGCAAACAGCGTTATTCTTGCTGGAGGAACTTGACCGGCGAGAACTGAGACCGAATCTCATCACATACAATGCTGTCAGTTCAGTGCTCGACGCGGGAGGTGCTTGGCAGGTTGCTGATCGGATGCTAGGCAATCTTGCCGAGCAGGCTTTTCAGGCTGACCTCCTTACTTTCAATTCTTTGCTGGGTGCTCACGAGGGCGAGTGGCGGCGTGCCTCGATGTTGCTTCATTCACTTGAAGCAGAGGGTTTGCAGGCAGCACTGTTGTAAGGGCCATGCCATAATGGCTTTTTTCCGTAGGCTAACACGCTAGTGTGCCCTCGTGTGCGTATATGTGTGTGTGTGTGTGTGTGTGTGTGTGTATGTGTGTGTGTGTGTGTGTTTTGTGCGTGGCTTCCATGGGTCTGTTTGCGCAGGCTGATGCCATCTCCTTTACTGCGGCAATCCGAGCCAGCGACATCAGACTATGGACCCATAGCTTTCTCCTGTTGCAACGCCTGGCGAATCGTGGTATGGACCCAGATGTGATAATTGCCAGCTCTGCCATCAATGCATGTGAGAAGCATGCTCAGTGGCAGAATGCACAGCTTGTGTTGCGGCAGCTCCGCAGCATCTTCGTGCAAGACGATGTGATTGTTGGCAATGGGATAGTCGGTGCCTGTGCCAAGAAGGGCGAGTGGTTGCATGGCCAGCTTTGGCTTGGCAATTTACGAAGCAATCAGGTCCAGCCAAGTGTGATTTCCTACAGCTCCGCGATCACTGCATGCGAGAAAGGCCGCATGTGGCAATCGGCTTGTCTGTTGCTGGAGGAGCTGACTGGGCAGCGCCTGCTGAACGAGATCGCCTTGAATGCCTCTTGGCGCCAAAAAAAAGCAGCATGTGAAGACACATGAAGCATATCAAGCCCGATATGGGCCCAGAGTGCCTGCGCTGTAGGCCGCAATCAGTGCCTGCGAGAAGGCCGGTGAATGGCAGCTGGCCCTGGTGCTGTTGTGGGAGCTGCAGACGACCCCAAATGCTGCAGCCTTAACAACCTAAAGCCAGCAATTCACTCTGAGGCAAAGTCACGATCGAAGCGTTTTTCTGCATGCTTAAACGTGTTTGCCGGGGTACTGACCAGTGTAGCGTGGTGTCGTCGTGCTACCGCATCATTTGTTAGAGAGTTCATGTTGTTAAGGTAACAGGTGCACCCGCCCTGAATCAAAGCCCGAAACCTAGACGCGACTCTGGATCTCTAAGATTGTCGCCTGCAACGCCGCCATCAGTGCCTGTGCTCAGCGCGGGGCGTGGGAGCCGGCAATAGAGCCTCGGGGCTCAAGCCAGAGGTCTGGGTAGGATTGACATGTTCACAAGTTGTGCTCCAGCCTGTCATTGTTCCTGTGTTTAGGTGGAGTTTGGGTTTCAGTGGAGGGTCCTTGTTTTGACTGGGCTCAAGCCACTCAACAGTGGCTTCAATGCAGGCTGGAAGGTTCAAGACCTTGCTGTGTTTCGCAGTCAGGTTGCTGCAGGAGGTGGTGAGACAACGTCTGGAGCACAGCCCCTCAGCCGCAGTCAGGACAAATGCGCAATGCCAGCGTAAGGGGCAGCCTCTTTCTTGGTTGGGTGTAGGCCAAGCGATTCAAGCAGCTATTGAACCTCCACGATCCTGCATATACGAGTGCAGGCCGTCAGAAACAAACGCCCCGAGTCCGGAACATGAGTCGGAAAAAATCCATCTCGAGTCAGGAAACCGGGAGGGTCGAGTCGAAAATTGGAAAGAGCCGAGTCAGAAAATCCAGGCCAAATATGACAATTATGACCACAGGCTGGTTTAGTGAGTTTAGTGTTTTAGGGTTTAGTGCTTTTAGGGTTCCGGGTGTTCAGGGTTATATAGGGGTCTCTAGAATTGCAGGTTTGGCGACCTTGGCGTTTTAGGGTTTCGGGTTTTAGGGTTTCGGGTTTTGGGGGTATAGAGTAGAGTTTGTAGGGTTTAGGGTTTCAGGGTTTGGGGGCTTTTAGGTTTTTCAGGCTTTTGGGTGCTCTTGGCTCTTGCGGCTTTTGGGGTTTTAAGGTTTGGGGTTTAAGGTTTGCGGATTTTCGGGTTTCGAGGGTTCAGGGTTCTAGGGTTCCAGGTTTTTGGGGTTTCGGGTTTTCAGGGTGTTTGGGGTTTACGGTTTAGGGCTTTAGGGTTTTGAGGTTTTCGAATTTTTGGGGCGTTTAGGGCTTCTAGGGGTTTAGCGGGCTGGCCCCACCCGACGCCCTTCTAGATGCGGTGCCCTCATCCTGGGTCCCGCCGGTAGTTCTGTGGCCTGGGCCTAGAGGGTGCAGGGACTGAATGGCGGATTGGTGGGCACACTGCTGGCACTTCGGTTGTCTTGCCTGTGCGCTTCGGCGTTTGCGCGGGTACCGGGTAATGGAGAGTTCGTGGCTGCGTTCTTGAGGTGGCCAGCTAACGGTGCCTTGAACTCTCAGCTGGAGGGTTGCCGATGACGGTGCGGGGGCTCCCTGCGAAGGCGAGAGGGACGCTGTCAGCAGGCCGCAGATCCCTCTGGTCGACCCCATCCATCCATCCATGAATCCACCCATCCATCCTTCTAGATGCCAAGCTGTGCCCGTCAAAGTTGTTTTTTTCCCGACATTTTCCGACTCGCCGCTTTGGGTTTGACTCGGGGGCTTCTTTTTTCGGACTCGCCGGGCTGGCCTCGGGCATTTTCCGACTCTTTGTTTCTGACTCGGTCCCCACCCGATACTGGCAGGTCGTGTACTCTGTGAAACATCTGATATGCTGCCAGGCCCTTGTTTGTCCAGCTTAGGTATCACCACTTACAATGCTGCGCTCACGGCCTGCCAAAAAGCTGCAAAGTGGCGTGTTGGACAACAGCTGTACCTTGGTTGCTACAGTTTTGTACCTTGAAGGCTTTCAAGACCTTTCAATCATTGCTGAGTGTGCTTTCCTCACCGAGGCTTGAGGACCTACAGGGGTTGCAGCCTGACCTTATCACGGAAACGCTGGCGGGCCGGGTCTTTGATAGTGCTGGAGACTGTGGGCGTGTCCTGCATACCCTAGCGGCCACGGACGTCGACTGCCGTGAAGAGCTTCGTGCAAGATTTCGGTAGGGCAGCACGTAATGTCGTTTGCACGACCTGAAGCCTGATCTTCATTGGCAATATTCATCGCTGTACAGCATGGCAGAGATGCTGTGCAGTCTCTTACTTTGGGTGCAAAGCGCATAGTGCATCAGTGCCCAGGCTGTGCTGAAAGCATGTAAAAGCATTTTTTGTGCAATTTGACGGTGTATGACAGTTTGCATCAGTGTGTTGGGGGATGTGCTGTGATTGGCAAAGCTGGGGATCCTTCAAATTTCCCCCTCCACTATTGACAGAATTGTTATTCTGTGAACGCAAATTTGCATGCCCCAGGGTGTCTGGTTTTCTTCCGCAGTAGAGCCTCAGCCGACAGATCGAAAGGCTTGCAGCGCAGCCATCTCAATGACGGCCAGGCGCAGTGAATGGGCCATCTGTTTTCTGTGAGGATGAGCACATTTACTGCAACAGTCATTTCATGTGGAGCAACAGCAGTCAGCAAAGTGGTCAGCTTCAATGCGGCTCTTCTGCCGGCTTGAAAGCCAGCAGTGGCAACGCGGGAAGAGAGGTACTGTGTCACCGTGCCTTGTCGCTGTTGAGGAAGCTCCAAGATGCCTCAGGTTAACGTGATTATCTGCAGTTCTGGAATCTCTGCATGAGGGCCCTTGATCTTGCGAGCGAGCTTTTTGGAACACCGCGGTCGAATCCAATCGCATCTCAATGCGGAACTTAGCTCTTGCAAAGGAGGTGAGTTGGTGAATGGCAACGCGGCTCCTCGTGGGGACCGACAGGCCCAATGACACAAAAAGATGCTTGCACCTTGACATGCTGCCAGCAGGGCATCAGCATTGGCATCAGCATTGCCATCAGCCGTGATAAGTGTGAACACTGGCAGCAGACGCGATGCTGGTGCCTCAGGAGGGAACTTCAGACGGAACAGCTGTCACCTGGGTGCAGCTGTCAGTGCTCTCGAACAGTGAATTCGTTTTCGACTGGCTACTTGCTGGAGAGAAGGCAAGAGTCGGCGAGGGTTAAGTTTGATTGAGCAGCAGCATGCATCCTGGCCTTCATGAACTTGAGGAGTTGTGACGGACGCAGAAGGCACTCGCAAGAAGCCTTGGGGTGCTTGCTCACGATGTGATCAGATCTGAGCACAAAGGCGACCAAGCACTGGAAGCGACATCCAACCTCTGGCATTACCACCTTCAGATTGGACGAAGCAGTTCGCGGCTTGTTGCAAGCAATTGCTGCTACTGTACAGGGAATTGGCCTTTGCCAGCCCGCGTGAAAGAAGCTTGGCCGAGCAACTAGCACGGGTGCAGTTGATCGTCATCTGCACGGCAGGTTAGCATAACTCAAGCGAGATGCGTGTGCATTGGGTATGTTTGGCTCAACAAATGGAGAGACATGCATGCCATCTCATGACAGAAGCTTTGCAAACTCATGACCCTCAGCTCAGAATGCAAAGCCGTTCTCAAAAAGTCGTGACAGCTTCGACCAAGATGTCCATCTTGAAGACTAATCTTGCTGGTTTTCCAAAAGCATTGACAATTCCCATCCCTTCGATGATCCTTGAGTATGTTTCCTGTTTATGCTTTCAACCGGCGCATCCGAATTCAAGCGCTTCGTTGCTCCGCGAGTCGGATTTGTGGCACGCGGCTCGAGGGACCCGCGCCCGTCAATTGTTTGTCTTGTCACGCGACCAGCATTCTTCCAGCCATTTGAAGTTCTCAAACATATTAGAGGCTTTATAGTGGCTTCAAGCTCTCAAAGCCGCGTTGAGAACTGCAGAGGAGGACATTTGTTTCTACCTCGAGGGTGGCCGCCTCCAGCTCTGTGTCGCTCGGCGAAACACTGGGACAAAGGCATTCCCTGCATACTTTGGGCACGGAACAAGGTTAATGACTCCTTCACCAAGATCATTAGCATCCTCCGTTTGCGCCACAGCTGCGCTGAGATCTTGGATCAGGCACTCCTACAAGGTTTGCTAAAAAGTCGTTTGCAAACCTTCATTGCCGCAGGACGGCTGGGCGGCCAAAGCGCCGCCAGCGCTCTTCCCCGCTTTCGCCGCAAAGCTGCAATGCCTGGCTGCGGCAGCTCAGGTGGAACCTTGAAGCAGCCATGGCATACCTCCGTACTGTTCGCGTTTATTCGTGTTTTTGCTTGCTTCATCATTTGATCAGCAGTGCATTGAGAAGACTGTGAAGCTTTCCGTGGGTTTGCTCTAGTCTTGCCTTGCTTGGAGGCTTGTTTTCAATCTGCTAAGTAAAGGTGCCTGTCTTCACCAGCCAGGGGCCTCCGGCGAACGTGGTGACTGGGTGGCATAGAGGGCATTGAAGCGACGTTGATGAAGCGAAGCGTTCTGTTGCTGCGGACTCACCAAAACACACCAAGAGTCCTTTCCTACTCCTCTGCCTTGGGCACGTTTGAGAAAATTTCTTCGTCATCGAAAACGTAGAAAGACACATGATTCACATACACAAACATAGACTAACACATGAGATCACATGAGCGACAATGGTATATTTGGCGCTGTACGGTCGTGCAGCACGCCCTAAAGCCTCGCTTCATGTTAACCCAAAGACGGTGCCCTCCGGCTCACCTTTCAATGACCTGGTCGTCGTGGCGGGTTTGTAGTTTCTGCTGGAAGGTATCAGGAGGTATCAGCTTTGGAGGAGGTTGAGGCTGTCCAAAGTGGATGTGTCACGCATTCATGTCCCCAAGCGAGATTCAAAGTCTGCAGCAGGGTTGGCTGCGATTGCAAGTGCCAGACTTTCGCATTCGCAAACTCCGTCCTTCGGAGTGTCAGCCAAGTCCAATAATTCAGCGATAAGGTTCTCTGATGTTACTGCTCCGGGAGTATCTGTTTTGAGCATTTCGCTCTGATTTATCCTAGGGGCCACATGGAAGGAGCCCCTAACCGCAACGGAAAGAGCCCAGCGGCTCCCCTGTTGTCACCCTCAGGCCCCTGGTGTGTCCGTGCTGCGGCTTCCGGCCGGTTCGGGCGAGCTCTGCGTGGGCGCGGGGCCGATGGAGCGGTGTGGGCTCTGGGACACAGGTGCGGGTCCTTTGAAACCTTGGAGACACGACTGCTTTCAAGCTTGCTTTCAAGTTTGGAGGGGTTTGAAATGTCGATGGTGCAGGTAGAAGATACAGTTTCCTGGTCTCGAAAAAAGTGCATCGGAGAACATGGAATCATGGCACTGCGGAACTTCAGGAGCAGGGCTCTTCATGGGTGCAGCCTTTGAGAAGGCAGCACCTGAGGCAGGGGGCCAGGAAAGATCCTAAGTGTCGCTGAGGGCTCAGGGCCGTACTGTGCTGCGAAGGCTTTGCGGGTCCTGGAAGCTGCAGTGAGCTGGGCCACAGGCCGAGCTCGGCGGGCGGTCGCCGTTGTGGAGGACACCACAATTGAAGATGTTGAGAGCAGTTGAGCAGTTGAGAAGTTGAGAAGGCCACGAGAGAAAATGTTCCTGGCTTTGAGCCAGGCCTGCTTGGAAGGCCAGGCGCTGGCCACCGTGGCACTTGCAAATGCGGCGGCGATTCTTGTGCCAGGCTGGACCTGCCTAGGCTTACAGATGCTTACGGTATCTCATCGTATCGCAGAAGTTGTTTCGGCGAGATGGGCATGTGGCAGGTGCCGGTGCCCGCGAGGCCCTTTCACTCGCATTGGTAATCGCGCCACTCTTGGCACGAGGTAGGGTAGTGCAGAATGTCAGAATGACAATGTAGTGGCCCATCTGAAGTAAACCTGGAGTGTCGCTCCTAGAGGCTGCCGGGATGTGGCCCTCATCCGCGATGAGCAAGCAGGTTTTGAGGCAGGGGCAGCGAGATCATATGCTCAATGCCTCCAATTGTCAATTGGCTTCTTTCTTCTTACCCTCACCCTGAGATGCCCGAGGATCCCTGGCTGCATTTCTGGGTGGACCACTTGGATCAGGTCCCGAAATCCGAGGCCAGACCTTTTGCTTCTGTCAGCCTCGACTTGCAGCTCGGCTCCAGTGGGCCCCCTTTCACATGTACTCGGCATCCAAAGTGTGAATTACAGCTGGCGCCAGCCAGAATCCTGAGCATAGAAGCCCTCTGCCTCGAAGAGCCTCGACATGCCCTTGCCCTGCACAGTAGCATGTACAGTGTTGCCGTCCTTGTGAAGTTGTTGTTGCCAGCATGCGCATGGGCCTTATTCATGAACAACTGTGACGGAGGCTTTTAAAGGACAATCCTCAGAAGTCTAGATTGTGACATCTTCGTCACTTTTCCTTGTCACGAAGCCCAGGAAATTCGATGCTTTCTCACAGAAGGCATCAGTATTCTCTCGGAGTTAAAGTCCACGGTCGGTGCAAGCGGAGTTGACCTTGGCCAGGAGCCAGGTCTTCGTGTATGGGCCTTCCCTCCCGATGCGGCGGCTGGTGCCACGGCTTTCCTTGAGGAGAAAGGGATGAAGCAATGTTGGGGCTTCTCAGCAGTGAAACGCCAGAATTGTTCCTGGCAAGCAACGACTCTTGCGCTTGTCTTAGCTGTCCTGACGCCAGGAAGCTCTCGACGCCTATCGCAACTCCCGACCCTACGTGCCTGGGCATGATTGTGTGCGGGATGTTTGCTATCTGTTATGCTTTTGCCTGAGAAGAGTTGGTTCAGACCCTCTGGGCTCATGCCTGGCTGCAGATCCATGCGCTTATCGGTGCCGGAGTGATGGAGGCAGACGTCCGTGAGGTCGGAACTGAAGCTGCCGCTGCATTCGATTTTGCGAGGAGGCTTTTTGACCTTGGGGACTTTGCTGAGTCTTGCCCCTTCAAGAATGGCCAAGCTAGAGCTGCTGTTGCTCTTGGCCCTCCCTGCTTCTTGATGCAGGCGCTGGAAACATCTGTGGAGTTTCTCCAGAGTGCCAAGGCCTTGTACCAAGTCAAGCACACGAGCGGGTGAGCTGAACGTAGCGGGGTGAAGCAACTGCAAACTGCCATGAGAAGGTAGTGGAGCTGAAAGTTGAGGCCAGCGACCCAGCGAATCATCTTTCTCGCTGCCTCACACACAATCGGGAACCCCTGTGCAGCGTCACTCTCTTTGGCGCCACCCTGAAGTGGGGAGGAGTGCCGATCTATAAGCAGCAAGTGAGGCTCAAAAGAATCGACGCCAGTCCTGCAAGGCTAAAGACAAGAAGAACACCTATCCTCAAAACAAGGCCAGGTTCGATTAAGCCCCCCCCCCCCCCCCCCGCGACCCCCACCAGATTTTGCAGGTGCGCCGGCAGATTTTGACCCTTTTGGCGAAAGGGCAACCAGCACGCCCGAGAACCCTGTCTTGAGCACCCGCCTTGACCGTCTTGACCCTCTGTTCTCTGGTCAAGAGGAGCAAGAAGGTCAAGAAGGTCAAGAATGTCAAGAGCGTCGAAGCAAGACTTACTAGCACGAGGCTACCCCAAGATGAACCTTGCAGCCTTGCGGCCTTAGAGGCGAGGCCACATACTTGCCACAGTCAAGAAGCAAGTCAAGCGCTAGCAGCCAGCAATCTAGCGATGCACTGCAGTCTGCAACTTGCCGAAGGCAGCAAACAACACGATACAACACGCAAACAAACAACTTGCTGCAAGGGCACGTCCATGGAGAATCCTGGAGTTCCGACCCCGAGATATCCAGACCGCCATGTCCCAGTGCCCAGTCCTAGTGCCCAGTCCTAGTGCCCAGTCCCAGTCGATCCTACACTGTCCATCGAGTTGTTAGTCGCCGGGTGGGGATGTTCGAAGAAAAACAGTTATATAGAGCAGGTGTACAGCAAGCGCAGTGTACTCTGACGGAGGCTCCTCGGACAGCGCTGCAGCTCTCCCCGAGGCCTCGCTGATGTCCGTAGTTAAGCCGCAGAATCCGGGTTTGGAGACAGAAATAGCGAAGTCACAAAGCTGCAGGAAGATGCGGCTCCTTCCCATCGGCCGGTCCAGCCTGGAGCCCAACTTCGCTGTACGGGTGGAGTTGGCCGCAGCTGCTTGGGAGGCCTGTCTCTGGCAGCGCTGGTTGAGGCCGGGGAATGGAGCCCAGTAGGAATGGGTTTTTTTTTCAGCGTTTCCCGAAGTCTTCAAGGCATTCGAGGCCTTCAAATTGTCATCGCGCCCCCTTCAAGATCTTTCAAGCAAGTGCTCACCCTTTGTGCTTTGAACAATGAGTAGGCCTCCGTTTTGTGGAACTCAGGCTGCCGCATATTGCTGCGAAGTGGACGTGTCCACTGAATAGCGAATCCAAGCAACGACTGCAAACAGCCCGACCTGTGTTGTTGCAGAATTGCCTCCACGCATGTCCTCCGATTGCCCGATCTTCTCGCCTCCCGTGCAACCTACTGGACAATGCACGGCCCAGCCAGTCTTGCGAATCCGTCGGCAGTCCTGATAGAGCCCGGTGCAAAAATGGTATCAAAATGGTGCAACCTTTCCTTTGAGCAGAACAGGCGCAAATTCTTCACAGGCGATTGAATCTTGAAAGATGACCCCTGGATTGAAATGTGGTATAACATGTCTAACAAGTGCAAGAAATCCATCAATGGTCTCTCGCTTAGGTAAGTTAAGTGATGAGAAGCAACCATCTTTGTTCACCAACAGCAAGCAACCAAGATCTTCAGGCAAAGCAGGACAGCCAACAGCGGAATCACCACAAGCCTCCCATGACCCCCTCTCGTTCAACACAATGTGCCAATCAGCAGCTCTAGCATCTCGGAACTTGTGTCACGTTCCTTGCAGAACAACTGAGCATGCAGCTCTCACAATTCGACACCTCAACCCCAGTGCGAGAGACTCGCGCACCCCGGCCTTTCAAGCAATCAGGCTCCCGAACCGCCCTTCTACCACACTGCAGCCTAGTGGGGCCTTGAGACGTCTGACGCAGGAACGGCTTGGAGACCTTTGGGCTCTGACTTCTTCTGTGAAAGACTCAGGCACCGGGAGCTGCTGCGCCTTTCCTCCCTCTCTCTCTCTCTATCTCGCTCTCTCTCGCACTCTCACTGTTTGTGCTTTCTCTTCTTTGTTTACTCAGAGGTGTGAGCGTCGGTGGCCAGACCCTGGTTCTGCTGGATTTGAGCGATCCGGACGCCGTCGCTTTCCTCCGCAGGCGCCAGGCGCATCAGCGAAAAGCGGTGAGATTACGGTTCTTTGTGCTGTTTCGAGGTTCTCTGTTCTTTTCCTATGTCCTGTCTTTTGAGATAAGACTGCCTTCTTTGAAGTGCCTCGGAGGAGCCGCAGGCTCTGCACGTGCTGGCGCTGCTTCCCTCCCTGGCCGCCAGCCGCGATGCCCGAGGCCAAAAATCTGCGTGGCTTTTCTCAGAGTCTCTGATCAAACTGTCAAAGATCTTTACATATGTTTACCGAATCTGCCTTTCTGGTAATGGCTTTCCTTGAGTTTGTATTGGTGTTGCATTTGTAGAGGCCTGGTCTGTTTCGCAGCTGGGTAGCTATTTGGAAGATACCGAGGCTTGGCAGCCCATCGCGGAGCCGCTGGCACTGCTTGCGGGCATCGGGGAGGCTTCTCTCAGCAACGGTCCTTCAAAAGCGCTTTCATTTGTGTGCTGGTAATAGGCAACGCGCACGCACGAAGAGGCTTTTTCTATTTAAAGTAAATGTCCTGCGGGGGCTCATGTTGCATCTTGTGATCACTTTCATTGCACTTCATGAAGTCATGCTCATGTGCCATATTGTGTGCGTCCCTTTGAGGAGGTGCTCGAGCTAGGCCTTGTCGCAGTCCTCACTCTGGGAACGGACGATGCAGGCGCCGCATGTGTGTGTGTGTGTTCAGTCGGATCATGTCCATGATCTTGTCCAGTCTTGTGGATGTGGTGAGATGCCATGAGAATGGTGCTGAGGTGTCCTGTCACGGGTTTGTGCAGGTCTGGATGTTGCAGATGCCCTTTCCTTCCTTGAGGCAGGACGCGAAGCTGCTTGTATCCAAAACACATGCCACCAGTCCTCTGAGAAACTGCCACAGGCTCTGGCCTCTGCCGACTTGGCGGCCGCAGCTTTCCAGCTGCAGCCGAGGCTTCGTGAGCGCCTCACCTCTACTGCTGGGCGTAGGTCAAGAAGCCCCAAAGACCAGGCCACAAGCACACCTGGCGCTGCCGGCGTTCGAGGCAAAGCATTTGCAAGCTATCATGATGTGCGTCGCAGCTCTTCTTGCCAGCAGATTGAAAGTCAGCCAAGCTTCTCCTCGAGCATCTCGTGTGATATAGAATGCAAGGGGGCTTACGGGCTTATGTAGAAATGATGCACCTGGGATTGTGGTTCGGGTGTTCGTGGTTGTGGCTTTAGATTTTTGTTTCGATGCTTGTGAGCATGATCATGCGCGATGTTGACCACGTCCAAATGGGCAGGCGATTCCCACCATGGCTGTTGAGCCCAAATGACTGGGGATACGCAGATTACACGACCATTCTCGCAAGCATGGCAGAACGCACATGGCAAGTCCTACAGTATCTTGAGGCTCGAAAAGAAGGGACAGCAGATGTGCCTGCGTTCACAGACCTCTAAACTCTAAACACCATGCTGCCAGGTGAAAGAAACGACCAGTGTCAAGCACCTGGTGATCCTATGCCATAGCAGTTCGTACACGCCAGAAGTCACAGCCTGCCTTGCCAACACACCCCCGAAAACGCTTCAAGATCTTGCACCACTTCTGGATGAAGACTTTTTCCAGAACTTGTTTGAGTCCATGAGCCCCCACAGTGGACTTCACAGGCGGCTTTCCACTCTATGGTGCTCTGAAGGCCACAAGTTACACAGAGCAGACCCGGACAGACCTGCCAGCCGCAAACACGCTGTCACAGCATTGGCAGATCAAGCCCAGCCACGTACCATATCCAAAAAAACACAGCTCAAATTTTTCCGGGTGCGTTCATGCAGCTATCCTTTCGGTTCTTGAATAAAAAGGGATTGATGCTTCACTGTTCACTCATAATTTTTCCGGAGGTACTTTAAATCGTACCGGCTGTGAATTTGTGAAAGGCTTTAGCGCTTCTCTGCAAGCCGGCAGGCTGATGCGACACCAATCCTGTGTGCAGAGAGTGCGGCATTGGGAGAAGCAGAGGCAACCTGTTGCTGGGTTTGTGTGCACCGCACTTGGGGCATGTTTGCACAGCTGATCTGTGCCACTGCCTCTCCTCGTCCCATTGGAGTAGAAGAGGCTGTCTGGGGCTTGAAGTTGGCGGTGAGGTGCTCGCCTCCTTCACGCTGTGGCCGTGCACAGGGGGCAGGAGGCATGTGTAGGGAGGGCAGCTTAACATGGAGCTGGAGTTGGTGAGCGTGAGAAACCGCAAGCCTGGATCCGAAATCTGAGACCTCAAGCCTCTTCAAAACACGTTGTTTACCATTGCAGGTTGCTGACGGAAACTGTCATGCAGCACGACTTGCCGCCAAGCATGTCTCGAGCAGGCTCGATGCTACTCAATCTTGTTGTGACGACGGCGGCCTCGATGAAACAAGCTCTAAAGCTAGAACTAGTGGCATGGTGAGTAGCGGTAAACGGAGAGAGTTTGACATTCGATTGAAGTTTGGATCCTCAGTTGCGCGGGTAGGTGTGGCCTACATGCCCTCTGAGCGATCGACGTCACGCCCCCGTGCTCCTCGATTGCAGCCCAATAGCCCGCTTGAGTCGTGCTTTGCAGGCTTCTAGTCCTCTTACGGTGTGCAAACTCCCTCATTGAGGTGTGGCACTTGACGGTGCATGCGACTGCTGAGGCTCAGAGTGATGCAAAGCCCCCCCCCAAGCTAAGTTAGCATTCCAGCTACGGTGCTACAGACACTGCACTGTCATAGCCGCTGCAGCTCCAAGTAGGCCCGCCTCTGCCGCCGGGCTGCTGGTGACTTTGGCGGACGTGCGCGCGGCGCCTTCGCCTGGCGCAGGGTTGCCTAGAACGCTGAAACTAGCATGATGCTCACGGTGGCCTCTAGCCCCACATTGTCGCAGTATTTGCAGTGCGCCTAAGGTGGTGGCCCCGGGCCCAAAGCAGACCTGTGCCTCTGCACATCTTGGTAAGGTGTTTCCATTCGCAAGGTTTCGGTCAAGGAAAACTGGATGTCGCTCGTTCCACATCCGTATTCCACAGTTGCGCTATGTTGCGCTATGTTACGCTTCATTCACAGACCTCAGAGCAAGGTTGTTGAATGTTAACACTGAGATGTGAAGATGGGAGTCTCGGCCGCTGCCCTTTGCATGTGTTCAGGTGGGCGCACGCTGCCGCTCTGCTCGGTCAGCATGACAGCTCTCAACGCGAGGAGGTGTGGCATCTGCAGATATCCGCAGCAAGACTTGCTTCTTGCTTTCATTTGCATTGCTGTGTGGAGGAGTCGGAGGAGTCGTGCTACAGCGAGGAATACGAGCAGGACGGCTGCCACCGTGAGGTCAGAGGTCCAGCAATGCGTTGCCATTGTGTTGCCATTGTGTTCGCAGGAGGAAGACCAGGAGAGCGAGGGAAGCATGGAGAGCGAACAAGACGATGTCAGCGCGGCATCGGCGCTCTCGGGCAGTCAAAAGAAACGTAGATTCTTGGAATGAGGCTTGCTTAGTGGGCTTGAGAATTGATCCTCGTCAACACATCATCCACGTGCTTTCGGGCTTGTTCGTTCTGAGGCCTTGATGGGAGAAGTGCAGCACCCCTACGCCCGAAACTTTCGACGCTGGAGGAGTACCGTACTTATCAAGGAAAAGGGTAGTGCAACACTGGAATCATACAGACTTACAAACCCTTATCGTGAGGACAGCTTGCTGCAGTACAATGTGTTACTGCATGCGTTACTGTCAATAATCGTCTGAGATGAGTCTTGACAGCATCCTTCCTGTCCCGGCAATCGGGGGGACAAGCAAAATTCCCAAGGTTTCAGCACGGCCTGATGTGTCCAAATCATGCTCCCGCTTGGCATGGCTTTTGTGTAAGGGCAGGACATGCGTGCATCTGTCTCCGTCTGCCACAGTGCTCCAAACCGCTTAGCGCCGAGCGCGCTTTGTCGGCCATGGTTCCCGTCTGAGTGAAGAGACACTCACTGATCTGGACCACCAAAAGACAGGGACCAGCAAAAAGCATTCTCTTGAAAGTTCGGATTGCGCCCAGGCGGGCCGGTTGCTAGCCCTTGCGGCTCTGCTGGCCGGGCCCTGACTTTCTTCTCTCACCCTCATCTGCTCTCACTTCTAGCCTGAAAGATAGTGTGCCTGACTGCCCGTCTTTTTGTCCGGCGTGCAGTGGCCATACACTGCTTGAGTTGAAGATTCGCCCATGGCGTCAGGTCCTGCCAGTGAGCCGCGCAATCGAGGATGAGGATGAGGTGCGTGGAGATATGTGGAGATACGGTTGAAGCAACACCACCGACAGATGCGGCACGACCAGTGGCCATGACATACTATCTCGAAGAGTCCTGCACGAAGTTTGGCACCTCTGAGATCCCGCTGCCAGCAGAATCTCACCTTGATCTGGAGAGAGTTAACGTGTTAATACGTGTTAACGTGTGAGCTACAGTGGGTTACAATGAGATGCTGATTAAGGGTTGTTCCGAGAGAAGCCTTTGAGAGCTTCAGCATATCGTGTTTGCAAGATCCCCGTGACCAGTCCTGCAAACCACTAATCACTAAGTACTCAACGTGCCCTACGTAGAAAGCTATTTCACACCCCAGTGTTTGCGACATGTCCCTGGGAGCCATGGCCGATGGCCGACGGGCGAGCCGAGTCAGGCGCTTCCATTGGCAGAGATACGCAGAGACCAGTTCTGGTACACTCGATATGATGATCTCATGAGCCCGAAGCTGCCAAACCTTGGTTTGAGAGCTTTCGGCCCATGGCTTGCAGGGTGGACATGCAGCCTTCACAGCTTGGTGGCTGAGATTGCAAGTCTGAGTGGTAGAAGGGTGAGCCGCAGAGGGTAGATGTTTTTGTCATCCACCTGGCTCCTTTACATGGCTTTCTCGAGTTTCGTATCACCCGTCTCTTCCACACACACACACACCGAGGAGGAGCTGTGCTGTGGCGGTCTAACGCCCGATTGCCGCAAGCTTGGCAAGGCAGTTGCGGAGATTGCCAGGGCAAAGCAATGGGTTACTCGGCTTCATTGCATAGTCAGGTTGCGCATCCTGATTTCTGATTCTGACTCGCCTTTTTTGTTCTCTCTCTCCCTCTCTCTCTGTGCTTCAGCTGGACTCAGCTGAGCAGAATCACCCAATCTTCCGTCTTTAGCTGATAACGTCATCAAGTGTCGCTATCAAGACCTCCACTCTAGGAAGCCCTAGGAGGCCCCAGCTCCGGAAGGCGGTCAGGTGGGCCCTTTGAGTGCCTTTCTCCTGATTTCCAAGGCAGCTGCCATCGCTTTGCTTCAGGATGCCTGGGCCGGCAGTGCTCAGGTCGATGTAGTGACGCTCCGCCAAGCTCAGTGACTCGCGATCCTTTTGTAGCGTGCTCGTCATGGGTTCAGAGGAAATGCATGTCAAGCATGGTTTTCCGTTTGCTTCTTCAAGGACACTGGGCGCTGCTGTATCAGCATGCAGGGTGACGTTTGGCTGGCGCTGGGGTTCCGAGACGCGGCCGCAGCAGCAGGTTGTTGATCAGCAGAGCAGAGTCTTAGGAGAGTCTTAGCAGAGCCTTAGCAGAGGCGGAGCAGAGTCTTCGGCCTCCAAGACATTCCAAGACTTTGCGAGTGCCGAGGAGATCTTGGCCATGGGCCTGCGCCGCGGCTTCGGCGGCATGAGTGCCGTGCTCCGGGGCACCGCAATGGGTGCGGTCCGCGTGGGAGGCCGCGCGGTAGGTGAAGTTGGACCGGTGTCTGAATTGGTACTTCGGTGAATTCAAAGTATCACACCCAAGTACTTGGAGATGCCCCCCGGGTCGTCGATGGGAGGGTCTGCGTTTTGTTACACCTGCCTTTGTGTGGGCTTCGTGCATTTGGTGCATTTGTATGCATTTGTGCCCATGACTTGTAGGATTGAAAGTGTAGGGGAGACTGCGGGGATGATCTCAACCGAACGTTTTTGCGTCGTTGACGAGGTACGTGGACGTCGGCGCTGACGCTGGTAGCCGGCTTGAAGGCTTTTGGAAAGTTATCGCTGTGAAGCTACACCACAGCTTGAAAAGATCCTCCGAGTATGCGAGGACCAGTCGGTCCGGGCCAACGCTGTTCACCTCAGCACCGCGGCCGCTGCTGCTTCCGAGGTTTTGGGGAGCTGGGGCGTGGCTGTGGCGCTGCTTCAGGCCCCCAGCGATTTCAGATTCACGGCTTTTCCAGTGCACTTGGTGTTTATTCGAGGCGGAGAGAGGCATTGTGCTGGACCCACCGGCAGTTAGTTCGCTGGTGGCTTCGCTGAGCAGGGGGGAGAAGTGGCAAGGAGAGCTTCGATTAAACACGGCAGTCCAAGGATTGAGTCTCTGACCTAATATTTTTCTGGAAGCCTCAAAAGGTCCAATTTGGGGCTGTCACAACCTGTGACAGGAGCTTTGAACGTGTTCCTTCGGCACACGGAGACCTTGACAGTTCGGTTGGCCAACGCTGCGCTCACTGCCATGGAAGCAGGTGAACTGCGCCTCTGCTTCGTATGATGTTGCTGGGTTTGTGGAGTGGTCGTGACTTATATCTGCTGTCCCAGCTCAGGTGGCCGGCGGCCTCGGCTCTACTTGGAGATCTTCGGCAAGCGCGCCTACGGGCAGATGTGAGAGGTCACATGGTGCGGATGACCAACACTGAATACTGTCTGTTGGAGCATAGTGCACTGTCGCTTCAGCCAGGTGTCAACAGCGCTGCGAGCGCAGCTGCGCAGGGTGTGGGCTGGCGAGCCTTGGCTGGAGCTCGTCACTCCAATTGAGTAGACACTGGAACTCATCTGATAACCTCTGAATGGCTGATGTGAATTGGTTTTGATTGAGTAGTGGGGCTGTTTTCGCCCACCCTCTGTTCTCAGTCTGTTTTCCAGGAATTTTTCAATGTTGCCGTGCTTGCAGTTGCGTCGAGGCTGTTCGTTTCGTTGCTTCCCATTAGAAACTTGGGGCGACAATTGGGACAGGCCGTGGCCAGTTTCTTGTCTGTTAGGCCTGCCCTGGCCAAGGATGGTCGCTGCACTTGCTGGAGAGGCTTCCAGTAGTTCCTTGGGCTTGTGGGAGGGGCTGAAGCGCCTGAACATGCCCGAATATACCCAGCCCGAACCAAGCTGCAGGTCACGGCACGATGCTGCAGGCCGCGATGTCGTTGGCACCAACGTGGCGCTGGCGGCCCTTGGCCAGGGTCGACACTGGGGTTGGAGTCCAAGGCACACAAGATCAGGAAAGACCAGGAGAGATGACAAGAGCGGAGCTTCGGTTACTTGTTGCCTTCTAAAGGGGTGCTGAGGCTCGTCCCTGTCGCTGCTCCGCGCTTTTTGTGATCTCCGCCTCGCGCCCGATGTCACCTCCTTTGGCACCGTGACAAGCTCCTGCAAACGAGCAGGCCGGCTGCCTCTGGCCAGCTCTCATGTGTGGTTGGAGGGTTTTGCTCCAATGCCGCCCGAGCAAAGAAACTATGTAGATGAAGCTTCAGGCCGGAGCAAAATTGTCCCCACGTCTTGCGGGCTCCAGTAAAGACGGGTGTGCCGTCGGCGTGCAAGGCACATCGTGATTTTTCGGCCGGTGTCAAGCGCATCGGCTACGAGCACCCTGACAGCTGCAACAAAAAAAAACAAGCAACAGAGGACAACAACTGGGAGGAAAGCTGCAGCTGCGGCTCCTGCCAGTGGGCGGGTCCCCTCCCAATCCCCTGCCCAAGACGGAGTCCAAAATGGAAGCAGCCTGCAGAAGTTTTTTTGTGGGGGATTCCCTTTGTATGCACCCTCCTTGTGTAGACCTGCGAGCCGGAGTTGTTGGAGTGAAGAGCGCCAAGTTGCTGTGAGATCTGTGAGAGGCCGCGTGGCCTTGGCCCAGGAGCTGTTGACGGAAGCTGGGCGGCGAGGCAGCGCGTGATCGGAGGCCTCGGAATAAGCCGGACAAACTTGCGTGTGCACGCGTCAAAGGCTTTGTGCTGAGCGCCACCATCTATGGCGCCGTGCTGGCCGGATGCACTTGGGCCGCTGGGGCATGCTGTAGACAACTTTAGCACAGTTTGTCGAGTCATGTTCAGGTTTCAATGTGTAAGTCGTGTAGAAGACAGTTGCGTCGTTGGCAGAAACCTCAGAGGCCACAGCTTTCGCACTCCTCCACGCAGCACGTGGTGCTTTGGTACAGACCGATGCCGCCCTTGCGAATGCTGCAGCCAGTGTCCTGGTTAGCAAAAGGCAGCTTCTCTGCGCCGGGGCTGCTCTGGGGGTCATTGTCTATGCAGCTAGGCTATGCCCACTCGGCAAAAGTTTGCGAAGGTGCCTGCGAGCCTTTTGGCGCCTGGCAGATGGCCACTCGCCTCCTCCATTTCCTTGGGCCGGAGGCCAATACTCGCACCATCGGCACCTTGGCGCTGTTTTTGAGGACCCGTCAACAAAGCATGGACCCACATAGAAATGCGTAAAGTTAAGCACCATGTGTGCTAACGTTTGTTCAAGCTTCGATGTTACAAAGAAGAAGGTGCTGCGACGGCATCCTGTGTGGCGGCTGGTGCCTGGCTCACTGGTCTCAGGCTACTGTCGGCTGGCAGCTGGAGGTCTGCAACCAGCCTGACGTTCAATTTCCTGACGCCTGCGGAGCAACCTTTAAAACTCCCCTTTGCTCGCACAACTCACCTTATCGACTCATCGTTCATTCGCACTCGTGTGCACGGGCGTTTCATGTCGAATCTTTGCTTAAAGGGCGCTGCCGGCTGGTCCAGTTGCCCGCGCTGCAGCTGCTGCGGCAGCATGGCAGGCGGGCCGCTGGCGCCAGGCCCGTGGACCTCGTCGAGCTTCGCCGCTTCGCAGAAGCGCGCAAAGCCACGAGGCCTCATCCAAACCTGCCTTTGGTCAGGTGGTTGCGCTGCTTACGCACTGTGGGCGTGCTGAGAAGGTTGGGAATGCAGTTCGCTGCAGTTGGATGTCGCAAATTGTATATGCCAAGCAAGGCAGAGCTAGTTGTAAATATGCTGCGCATCGACCGCCTCGGCACAGCTTGACAGCAAAGGGGTGGGGCCGTGGGCTGCCCAGGTCAACAAACTTGATGTTCTCCATGCCAAGCATGGCAAGGAGACCCAGATTCGAAAGCTTTCAAAACGAAAGATTGGGGGGGGAAGCAGGGGTCATCAGGGGTCCCGAGGGGTCCCGAGGCCCACGGCTGCTGGGCTGAGGCGGAGCAGCTAGCCTTGCCTTGACTTTTCAGGATCCCGAGCTTCCCGCGTAAAGGACTGCGCGGTGGGCTGCCCACAGCCCTTCCTCAAAGAAACCCGGCTTTCCACCCACAAAGGAGGTGCAGAGCCATGTGCATGTTTTTTCCCTTCTGAGACCCCAAGCGCTTTCCCAAGCCCCTCCGAGCACATCGCCGGTCCGTACGCAGGTCCCCAAAAGTTCCTGAGGGGTCCCTGGGTTTGCTGCGGAAGGTTCCTGGGGCCACCCCTGATGATAATGTCTGTGGGGCTAAAGCTTCGGCGGATGACTGCTAGTTCGTTGTCACGTTTGTCGCAGATCTGCGGTCAAAGTTTCGAGATGTGAAGAGAGAGCTGTGCATCGAGCTGAGCTCACTGCTGCAGCATCGTCTGGACATCCCTGGAGCAGTGCTGGCTGCAAGCTGCCTCGAGGCAGGGGAATGCCGGCCATTATGGGGACTTTGAAACACTTCAGCAGGGGTGTGGATGGGCGTCTGCAGCCGCTGATTGCTCGGTGTCATGACTAAGCATAAGTCATAACCGGAACTTGAAGTCTCTAGGAAAGAAGAAAAGCTTGCAGGCGCAGAGCTCGACTTTTACTTTACCAAGGCGCGGTAACTCGAATAAACATGAAGGTGACTCGTAATCGAGAGTGATGGTACACGTATAAGTAACTACTGCAGGAAGCCCAACTGAATCTGTGGACTTTGTCAAGCAGTGTGTAAGCGGTATTCGGCGGTGCTGCAGGCTCCTGAGGGAGGTGGCCGTATCTGCTGACAAGCTGATTCTGTACTTGCTGGGACGGCTCGAGCTTTAATGGCTTGTCGTTTGACCGAGATCGAGAGCAACAGGTGGCGCGGTCTGACATGTTACTGTAGCGACTTGCCAAGAGAAGTCCCATCTCTTAACATCTACGACAACAAATGGCTTGTACAGGTCTCACCGGTCATGCTTGCGCAAGAAACTTGTGCGCTTCCGCTGCGTTCCGGTACAGGTAGCCATCAGCCCTGACATGCGGCGTTAGGCCTACAGCGAGGCCGTAGCGAACTCCGAGGACTCCGTGACAGGCGCTTTTGCTCGGCTTGCTCTGTGACATGCGGGATTCTTGTTGGAAATCGTTTTGTTAAGGCTGTTTTGCCGCACTGCCTCAGGCAGCGATGACATCGGCCTGGCTGAGACGCCCTCTTCGGTCTATGTGCGAGACTCAAACGACGACGGGCGAATGGCCTACCCGGCCTAGGGATTGAGAAGAGGCGCTAGCAGAGGCGCTAGCAGAGGCGTTAGCAGAGGCATCAGCAGACGTGCCTCACAGCCCTAAGCTGAGTTGTCGAAGCGTTGTATCAGGTGAAACGCAACGCAGAGCCTGCAACCATCCCCCCAGAGCCTGTATCTCGTCCACTTTCACGGCTGAAACGCCGGCTTGGGATTCCCCGACAGTAAGAAGACATTCGAGTCAAGTGCGGCGGTGACGGTACTCGGGTGGTCCGAAACAAGGAGATGCGGAGGGTAAAGAGCGGGCGACCCTCAAACGAGACAACAATTTGTGTGTGCGGGGGGGGGGCAATCTTCAACACAACAAGACCCCAACTTAAAGACGGGAGTCAGAAACAGCGTGATGAAGCAGAGCCGGAATCCTCAAAATGAGACACATGTGTGATGGGGAAAAAGATGGAATTCCAAACCTCCTGTTTGCCATCGTTTGAGCCCGGAGCTGGAGATGGGTAGCTGACGGTAGCTGAGGTGATGGAGCACGGGTTCCTTACCAACTCCATCAAGTGGATGCCGGCAGGGCCCTTAGGGGCCCCCGAGCCCGATGTGCCTTTGGGATGCGTGCCAAGCTTCTTAGTCAACGAGTGGGATCATGCGGCATAGCATGTGGTAGCATGTGGTACACCATGGCAATGAGTTGGCATCTTTGCATCGCACCCGGGCCTCTGGTAGAAACAAACTTTTTTTTTTCACGTCCAGCGCGGCACCATCATGCTCTCCGGCCACGGTGCCGGCTACGAAGCGCGACTCAGCGATGCCAAGGCGGGGTCCTGTTTGGGGTGTTCGCTACACAGCTATGTCGTAACAATGGACATCTGTAAGATGGGGCTCGCTGAGTGAAGGTTCGGTGATTTCAACAACAGTTGAGGGTCGACCGGGTTTGGCTTCAACGCCTGAAGTCCGAGGGCTCGTCGTGGTGCGAGGTGTATTCAGTCTGGGCGGTAGTATAGCAACATCGATGGCCTGCAAGGAGTTCAAGCAGCTGAAAACAGAACAGCTTCAGCAGCTGATCTCCGAGGCAAGATCGCGAGTGCAGCGCTCCAATTTTTCATGGTGCAGGGCCACATGGGCCAAAACGTCTCGGAAGCTGGCTGAATGGCAGGCAGCGAAGGATCACCAGTACTATGCCATTCGCATGTGCCTTGAACTGCACAAAGCTGGACTTTTGTTTTCTGAGCCTCTTTGGATCGCTTCCGCTCCTGGAACTTGTGGAACTTGGAAGGTACAATCCAGAAAATCCCAAGAGAGTCCTGCAGGCTGCGTTTAGTTGCCTCATGTTAAATCTGCTTGCCATTGCTTGCCTGTCGCTGTTTTCTGACGACCCAAGCTCTTCAGCCTGCAGTGCTCTCACAAAGCTTGGCCTGCCCGGTAGGCCTCCATTCCTGCGAAGCTGCTAGCAGACCACTTCGAGGATTGGCATGATATCCTGGAGGCTGTGCTCAGATCCCATGGCCGCGCTGCTAAGCACTGCTGTGCTCTTGACGCTTCTGATCTTTGGAGGTCTCTGTGAGCGACGCCGGCATTCCAGTAGGTGCGGACAAGAGTCGCACAATGCCGCAAGTTGTGCTTCACTTCGTTCGTGACTTCTCTGACATTTGGAATCATCTCTTTTGCAAGGCTTGTCGTACAGAGTACGGCACACCCTGGGCTTGATGCTCTTCGACCACACCCAGGTGGGATCTGCAGCTTAAGGAAGTATGCACACGTTTCAGGAGTATTCGAAGCAGCATCGAAGCATTAGAAGTAGCAGGCGTAGGAGGAGTAGCTGTCCGGATGCTTTTTACAATGCGGATCGCTCTCCATTCAGTTGCTTTCTGAGGTGCACCTCTCCGAGCCCAGCCGCTTGGAGGGACCACGTGTTCCGCCACCCGTGAGGCGAAGAAATGGCAATTTCTCTGCTTAAATTGGCTTTGGGCCAGAGATTCCAGGCGTCTTTGGTCCTTATTGTTTCCGAGTCGATTTTGTGGACCCTGGCAGGGATGGCGATGGCAACATCAAGCCCGGCGGTGGAGAGCAGCAGCAGCCCTCGTTCCTGCGCAAGTGCGGCCTGCACATATGGGGCTCGGGTCCACCTTTCCTGGCATGCGGCCGCTGCAAGTAGTGTTGATGGCTACCGATGAGTACCCTGGAACCACTTCTCGTAGTCTTCGTTTCAAAGCGCTGGTGCCGATGCCGATTTGCACACGAGCCCTCAAGTCCATACTGCTGGTCAGTGATCAGCATTTTCAGGTACTGGTGGGTCATTGCGATCGCCTGGCACCTGGATGCAGTCACAGCGCGTCACAGATGCAGCTGACAGTCATGGAAAAGACAAGGTCCGATGCGTTTGCCTTCTCCTTGTAGTACATCCATAACGAACTGCTGGTGCGACGTTAAGGCAGTCCTGTTGATGTCCAGCATGGGCGATGACGGCCAGGGTGGCAAGGCCCCACAAGCATCTGATGTCCAGGTTCCGAAGCTTGATCTGGGTAAGTGTGTCTGAAGTTGTTTGCAGGGCTGGTGCGTTGGTTTGACAGCTCTCCATTCCATTGACGTCGGCTCATGTTCGCAGCGAACTCTTGCATCCTCTTGCTGCTTTCGCACTTGTCCAGGGCAAGGGTGGTGGTGCCGGTGGCGGTGGTGGCGGAGGAGGCGGAGGTGGTGGAGGCCGCCGCGGCTGAGACCGGTAAGGCCGGTAAGGGCCGATGCACTGAGTGCATTGAGTTTCATAGCTTGGCCAGGCGAGAGCTGACCGGAAACTCAGAAAAACCCACAGCTACACAGTGCAGATGGTATACGCATTGGGCATCATATGGTTGGGCCGATCCAAGCAGATTTTGCCGTGGCTGATAGCATCTCACAGATGCCATGCCCGAAAAGGGCAGCTGACAATCCCCATCTGGCAGGCACAGCAGACTAAGCTGATGTAGGCCTTAAGAGAACACTGCCACTACCTCAACATGTTCCAGTTCAGATACGTATCATGTACGAAGTGCCGTAATTTGAGGTGCTACCTTTTCCTAGCCCACACGCGCTTTAGGCACAAGGAGGCAGCACTGCATGTACCCCCCTCATAAGGTGAAATTATGATAAGCCTGAACCTTCGATTCCGTCCCGATGCACAAAGCTGTGTTGCAAGAACAGAGCGTACCATGTCCTCTGAAAGGCACATCACAAAACAAGTGTTCTTTCGAGAGGTCTGTTCGCGATAGCGATCGTGTCTTCACTGAGCGACCGTGTGTTCATTGAGCATGCGCCTCCTTGGTGAAAGCTGTGGATGGCCTTGGCCTGACAGGTAGATGGAACCTCGCAGCGCTTGACAGAGATCTTTGAGCTTCTGCGTTCTAAGACTAAGATGGGACTGTTCCACCGATGCAGTCTGTTCGTGTCTCGCACCTTGTGATCTCAAGCAAGGCGATTGAACCCACCCCTTTTGTTGTGTACAATTCGGACACGAGGTTTGTGGATGGCATAGAGAACATTCTTGCGAGCCCGATCGTTCGCTCCCTCCTCTCAGACTCAGAGGCTTCAGACCCTCAGGGAGCTTCAGTAGCATCCAGCAGCAGCAGCAACATTAGTGCACGGGACTTGGTCACAGCTTCAATGGCCCTTCTCCAAGAAGATGGAAGGCGCTAGTTGTGTGCCGCTGTGTTCTTGTGAAAAATGGCAGTGCAGTCCTCGTTGCAGTCCGGCCGTGGTTGGCCAGACCGTGGGCTACTGGCTGGATGGCGCAGTGCCTGGCTGTGGTCAGAAACTTGGAGCATTAGTTCCATGCATTTTGCTGAGGCTCAGACTTTGTCTTTGGTGGCCAAGACCACGAGGACGTCTGCTTTTGCAGGGGCAACGACACAAGATGCCTGCCTTCGTAAAGCTGATATGCTCGATTGTAGCAGCTTGCAGCACTAAACACATATGCTCTCGCATGAGGGTTTGCAGGAAGACGACATTCTGGAAGTGGGTCCTCACACTTTTCCGCGTGACTGGCCGCGCGCTCGGCAAACGTCACACCTTTGACACCCACACCCACGTCTGGACATTGTTCTGCGCTTGTTTCTTTGGTGTTCTTTGTCCTGCCCATAGAGACAGCTTGGATGCCAAGTTTCGAGGCCCGACGTCTACGCGGAGAGCGACGCGCTGCGGTCGCTGCTTCGGCGCCGTGGGCCCTGCGCGTCGAAGCGCGTGGCCGGCCGAGAATGGGCTTTGGATGGCTTTGGGGGTAGCATGTTCTTCTTCGGCAATTTCACATCGGCTCCTTCTCGTCTCATGGTTTCACGGAGGATTTGGGGGGGGTGTGCAAGGTGGTGGATCGCCGTGGTTTTGTGTTGCACGGCAAGCTTCCTGCAGTTCTGTGGCCACGTAATGGAACATTGAACCTACTGTGTACATGCATCGCTGTCGCCAACCGCTGATAACCCCCAGTGAGGCTTCTGCTTTCTTTCGAAATCGGGGTGCGTTGACGGACGTCCATAGCCGGCACCAGTGCGCCGACATAGTCTTGAGATCAGTACGGACATGACTGTGTCTTTCGCAGCTTTGCATAGTGATGATGTTTATGATTCCAGTTAAACGGGGAGACTGTTCGGGCTCGATGCCCCCTTCATGCGACATCAGGTTAGCGTGGTCCCGCTGCCAGAAGAGGCGGCTGTCGAAATTTCTGCTGCGTTAGGGCAGTCGCGCAAAATGGTGCGGCATGCGCATCTGGAGTGCAGCTTCACGTAAGCTCTTGCTGCGAATCTTTGCTCCAAGAACCCCTGGACATTCAGCAGCTTCTCAGGAGCATCTCTCATGGGCCGATGGCTTAGAGGTATTGCCGCTCCAGAGCCGACACAATGCAGAGGCAGATGGAGCTCTGCTTTTGAACTTTGTTTCGAGCATGCTTGCCGCCTATAGTTGCGCTTGCGTGCGCTTGCCAGGCGGCTGCTGCGAGGGCAGGAAAACGCCTGACCGTTGTGGAAGGCCATCACCTGCTGATCAAGTCATAGCAAAAATCGATGCTTGAACTTGTCAGGGTGGGCCATTTACGACCTCCTGGATGATGTGACGGGGGCAGCCTTTCTGGCAGAGAGGTGCGCCGGCAAGCCATGTCTGGGAATATCTGGGAATCGAGCTTTCGGCGGCTCTTCGGAGGTACTGGTGGAATGCCGCAGAAGATGGCACTTGGGTGGACTATAGCCCGCGACCTGAGACGCTCGGTTTAAGAAGGCATAAGGAAGGCATGGAAGATGCTTTCCGTTTGTCCAGCCAACTTCGGTCTTCGATGCACTTGACGCATCCTGTCGAGTCCGGAATGTCGAACACGAACCAAGGAACATGGAGCAAATCCTTCTAGCCTGATCCTGAGTCATTGCTGACCGTGCTCTGTCGAATGTCTCTAACGGGCTGTGGGAGGTACGTGGTTGTGTTGTTACTCTGACAATATTGCTACGCCGGTGAAGGATCGAGCATGGTACCAGAACTTCTGTATTGCGATGGATGTTGCCCAATCAGAAAACAAGACCTCGAATCACACAGCCATGGTTCAGAAAACGGCAAGGGCAGAATCAGCAAACAGCCAAGGCGACTCAGCATCCATGGACAGCCGTGCATTGTCATCGGTCTCTCTTCTCCAAAACTCGCGATAAATCATACATCCTGGCGGGCCATCGCCGTAGCCTGGAGTGGGCGAGCAAGGACAGAAGAGCCCAACCCCAACCAAGGACAGAAGAACCCAACCCCAACCCAAGAAAACCTAACCACACCTAGACTAACCCAACCTAACCTAACGGAACCTACCCTAACCTAATCTGCAACGCAAAAGGCCAGGCCCCTAACCTAACCTAAACCTAAACCTAAACCTAAGCCTAAGCCTAAACCCAAACCTAAACCTAAACCTAAATCTAAACCTAAACCTAAACCTAACCGAACCTAAGCTAACATGATAGGGTTTAAGGGTGTGCTTGTAGGGTTTAGGTTTAGGAATCTCTCCCAAAACGCATTTACTGAAGATAGGTCTACTAAGTACACCCCTATGACAGGCGTCGATAGACCCCTATACAGACCCCTACGGTAACAAATTTATCACTGGCGCTCGAGCAGCAAGGTTTGCTTCATTTAAAGAAGGGGCCTTTAGGGTTTAGGGCTTAGGGGTTTTCAGGGTTTAGGGTTTAGGGCTTTTTGGGGTGTAGGTCTTGGGGTGTTTAGGGTTGAGTGCTTAGGGGGTTTTAGGGTTTCGGTTTTTTTCGCTTTAGGGCTCAGGTTTGTTTTGGGTTGAGGGCTTGAGGCTTTAGGGGGTTTTCAGGATTTAGGGCTTAGGGTTTTTAGGGCTTAGGGTTTAGGGTTTTTGTAGGGTTTTTGGGGGTTTAAAGTTTAGGGGTTTTTAGGGTTTAGGTTTCTTGGTTTAGGCCTCAGGGTTTTGTTAGACTTTAGGGGTTTTAGGGTTAAGGATTTAGAGTTTAGGGGCTTTTGGGGTTTAGGGTTTCGGTTTTTTAGGGTTTAGGGGTTATTAGGGCTTAGGGTTGCTAGGTTTTAGGGGGTTTTTGGGGTTTAGGGTTTAGGGATTTTTCGCCCCACCCCCCCCCCCTCCTTTTTGCAAACACAACACTTGCATGATGGGTTCGAAAAAGAATCGAGCGGGGGGGGGGGGGGGGGGGCGGCATCTGCAAACACAATGCTCGCGTGATGGGTTTGAAAAAAAACATGCCTATGTTTAGGGGCAGGGTTTAGGGTTTAGGGTTTAGGGTTTAGGGTTTAGGGTTTAGGGTTTAGGTTTAGGGTTTAGGGTTTAGGGTTTAGGGTTTAGGGTTTAGGGTTTAGGGTTTAGGGTTTAGGGTTTAGGTTTTTTTGGATTTATTAGGGTTTAGGGCTTAGGGGTTTTTAGGGTTTAGAGTTTTCGGGGTTTGAAGTTGAGGGGTTTTTAGGGTTTAGGGTTTTTTGGGTTTAGGGCTCAGGGGTTCTTGGGGTGTAGGGCTTAGGGCTTTTATGGTTTAAGGGTTGTTCGGGTGTCGGGCTTAGGGTTTTTAGGGTTAAGGGTTTAGGGCCAAGGTTTTTAGGGTTTAGGGTTCAGGGGTTTTGAGGGTTTAGGGTTTTTAGGGTTTAGGATTTTTGAGGGGTTTAGGGCTTAGGGGTTTTTAGGGGTTAGGGTTTTTAGGTTTAGGGGTGGGTTTAGGTTTATGGTTTTTTAGGATTAGGGTTTCTTGGGGCTTAGGCTTAGGGTTTTTTAGGGTTTAGGGCTCAGCGTATTTTAGGGTTTAGGGTTTAGGGGTTTTTGCTTGGGAGTTTAGGGTTTAGGGTTTAGGGTTTAGGGTTTTTAAGACCTGCAGTAACGACTCAACCCAAGAACAATATCATGAAAGCCTGCTACCCTCAGATTCGAGCTTTCCAGCCTTGAACATCTTAGGGTTTAGGGTTTAGGGTGTAGGGTTTCGGGTTTTTGGTTTAGCGTTTCGGGTGTAGGGTTTAGGGACTCAGGGTTTAGGGTACAGTTGTGAGGCGACTAAGGAAGAGACCGATAGGCCCCTATCGGCAAGGGATAGGGTTAAGAGAATCTTACCCAGCCACGCACTGGGATTCCAGGGAATAAATATTTTAAAGGGTTTTTTGTCATTCCGCCTGCGTTCCGGAGTATCATGTTTATGACATTTGTTTATTTTTTTTGTCGTTTGTGGGTTGTTTTGGTGGGGGAAGCAAAGGGGGGGGGAGGGTGGTGCGGAATGGGAGACCGAGCACTTTTGCTGGAGTGTTGCATGATTTGTCATTTTTTTTTGCTGTTTTTGGTCGTTTTTGAGCATTTTGGTAGGGAAGCAAGGGGAGAGGGTGGGACGGAAACGGGGCGGAGCACTTTTGCTGGACTGTTGTCATTCATTTGTGACTTGTTTGTTGTTTTTTAGTCGTTTTTGGGTCGTTTTGGTGGGGAAGCAAGGGGTGAGGATGGGACGGAAGGGGGGCGGAGCACTTTGCTGGAGTGTTGTCATTTACTTGTTTTTTTTTTTAATATTTGTTTTTTTTGGGTGTTTTTGGGCGTTTTCGTGGGGAATTAAGGGGTGAGGCGGAGCACTTTTGCTGGAGTGTTGACATTAGTTAATCATCATTTTTTGTCATTTGTTTGTCGTTTCTATTGTCATATTTGCATTTTTGTATTGTTTTTGGGTCGTTTTGGTGGGGAAGCAAGAGGGGAGGATGGGACGGAAGGGGTCGGCCAGAACCACAAAAAATGACAAATTAATTGTTTGCATCGCCCTCAGTCTCTGGCTGTAAGAATCTTTTAAGGATAGCGGATGGGTGTCTATGTCTAGGCTATAAACCGTGCATAGGTACCTATCCGCACCAGACAGACCGCTGGGGATAGGGGTCTATCGCCTAGGAGTAGGGGGCCGGGGGTAGGGGTCTATCCTGATTACGATAGACCCCTATCAGATAGGCCTCTTGCATTGCAGATTAGAGTAGGGTAGGTTCCGTTAGGTTAGTTAGGTTACGGAACTCTGCACCGATGCAGAAGGCACATAAAAACGATGCATTGCGCCCACTGTTGGTGACTTTGTTTTCTGATTCGTGCCCTGTTTTTTTTCTGATTTGCCCTGTCTTGTTTTCTGACTTGCCCTCATGTTTGCTGAGTTCTGCTTGACTGATTTGCCTGCCACCCGTACTGCGATTGTTATTGATGTTCTTGGCTGTCATGTTGCACTCGCCTTAAGATCTAGGGCCCCCAAACAATTTCGGGGCTTTGCTCCCCCTCTATAATAAGGGCACAGACCTGACGACTTCTGCCTCAGCCGAGACCAAAGAAACAATCCCTCAGTTTCGCCTTTTAAAGAACACAATCTTTTCTTCCCCAAAGCAGGATCACCGGGCCACGAACTTCGCGTAATTGCGGGTAACCACCTTCAATAGGGTTTATCCCGGTATCCCGAACAATTTTTCCGTTCCTCGCTTAGTAGCCGGTAACAGCACTAAACCGGGTGCAACATTAGTTGAGTTCTTTTTCCAGAGGCGTGCAGGCCTCTTCTCCTGGCGCCCTTTTCCCCCCCTTGATTGGTCCTTGGAAGCTGGCCGCCAGAAGGAGCGAGATCCGACATTGCACTCGGGGCGCATGCTTTTTGTAGAGGGAAACCCTCCATTGTAAACCCTACGTCGCAGCAAGATCATTAGAAGAGCTGGCAAAGTGCCACCGCACAACATCAGAACTTTGACTAACGCAGAGAATAGCAGCAGTAACTAGTAACACCCGTCCCGCCGCTCAGGCCGAAGCTTTGGTGCCGGAGGAAGCTCGGGAGGAGAGTTCCCAATGCCAGTCAAGTACACCTCATGCATATCCTTATGCTGTACTTGCATGCCAGGCGACCGTCTTGTCGGCCGAAGTGCAGGCCCCACGCTCGGTTCTGCGGTGGCCTTTGTCCGATTTCAAGTTGAGGCAGCTGCAGGCACTGTCGACTAGTGCAAATGACTTCTGCATTCTGCAGACGGGGTTGCCGTACTTTCGCTAATCGAGCAGTTCAAATGGCTCTGTTACAGTTCAGGAAGCGGTTAGAAACGTTTCGAAGATGTAGCATCGTTCAGAGTACGCCAGGGCTTGGCCGAGCACTTGGCGAAGCTGCGCTTTCCGAAGGTCGGCCCGACTCAGAATACACCTCGGGGCTTTATGTGGAATCTAGGCAGATTTTTTCGGTGGCCGGCTCTGCAGTTGTTGGGCTCAATGGGATGCATAGCAGCGCGCGTCAATCTTGAGTTTTTCATAGTTCTTGCGTTTCTTGTGATTCTTGCGACTGGTGCTGGCTGCAGACTGCGGTCTATGCTAGGCAAGCTGGAACACAAGGGGCCGATCAGGGATGCTGGAATCCACATGCTTCGTGCAGAAGGTAGCTGTAGGCAGAAGTAAGTCCGAGCACGCTGCTGGTTTAACGGCCAGCCTAATGTAAAAGCAGTGCACCCGCGAAGACTGGAATGTTAATAAATGCAAGAACATCAAAGGTCTGTCAAATTAAAAATGCTGACGAGTTTTCACACGTCACGCAGCTGCTTTCAGGGCCGCTGGCCATCTTCTTGTGACCTGACGCTACAAGGGTTCCTGGGCGGAGTTCGTCACATCCGACCATGGCCAGTGGGTTGGTATGCTTACACTACAAGGGCCTAGAAGATTTCATTTGTGTGTTGCCTATGTGCGAGCCGCAAGGCGTCACCCAATGGTTCTAAGACTGTTGGAGAGTGTGCACAACGGACAATCATTACAGAAGCCAGGCGCAGCGTATGGGCCTTCGTTCCTGGCGCGTGACAGCTCCGGAGCCAGGTGGGGTCACAGGGCTCGTAGGATACGGGAGCACAGCGGCAAGAACTCAACTGTTCTGCCCCTTGCCACTCGCCTCTACATCATTTGATGCCAACTATTTACCAAGCCAGTAGTCCATCAGTAGTCGGCTTGAAGACAGGGAAATCTCCGATCTCTGGCACGGGCGCATCAGCCACCTCAGGCACAGTGGCGAAGGCCTGGCTTTCAGAGACCGCTGTACAAGGGGGGATCATGAGCAGGTCTTGCTGCATTTTGGGTGCATCGAGACGAGTTCCCTTCTCCGACAGCTTTGCAAGACACAGCTTGCAAGACCCGTGGAGGGCATGTGCATGGGTGGGTGATGCCTGTGGCTGTGACATGGATCCCAAACTATAGTCCAAGACAGGGACCAGAGCTGCACTTGCACTTGGCACAGGCCTCAGAAGAAATGCCCGCCAAAGATGCACAAATCGCAGAGGCTGGGAGCGATATGAGGAACCGAGAGAAGTACCGGGAGAATCCAAGTTTTGACAGTTTGAGGTACAGCATGGTACAACAGAGCCAAGACTCTTGGAATCTCTTAGAGAAGTCGTATGCAAGCCTGAGTGGAAGGTCTAGACTTCGCTGAAGCTTGTGAATTCCATGGGTTCCAGGTGTTCAGGGAAGAAGAGAAAGACTCCGAAGACTTCCCGAGCGGACGCGCTCCTGACACTCCTGGAGATCAGGAGGCGCTCGCAAGTTTTCTGTTGCCGCAGTGCAGAGACTTGATGAGACAAGTATAGTAAGTATAGGAGCATATGTGGCCGTAGAAAGGACATCGGGCAATGAGATGCCTGTTTCATTTGTGGAACGTTTTAGGGGGGCGTTTCAGGGACCGCTTTCCTAGGCACCGCCGCCGCCCTTGCCGCCACCGGCAGAGCATTTGCCAGAGGCTACAACGAGCCCGCCGAAACAGGAAGCACATGAGGCGGGCGACATGACGCCATGTTCTGCAGACATGCTAGACTTGCCTTGGGCTGTTCCACGCCCCAGTTGTGGTCACTTGCGCGCATGCTCCAGTTCTCTTTACGCCCAGGTGGCAAAGATCCCACCTCTGTCAGCGGAGGAGCAGCCGAAAGCGTTTCGAGAAGCTAGGTTGATGCGCAGGGCGCGGAGGGGCAAGCTGCGCAACAGGGCTCAAGGCATCAGAGCCACTGCTAAAGTTCCAAATATTTCCCCAAAACTCTTGAACATCTGCAAGCAGTACTTCAAGCCGCCAGAACTTTGGTCAGTGCGCTGTGCAACTTTCCCTTTGCAAACAAGCCTCGACAACTGATGCAAGACCATTTGCCAGAGCATGCAGGTGCTGTCCACATTCCACATATTCCTCCTCTAGTTTGAAATTGAGCCTCTCCAATCGAAGGAGTCGCGGGCAATCCTGAAGCGAATCAGGCTGATCATTGAGGGTGAGGAGTGAGCAAGGTAAACAAGCAAGTTGCATTGAAGCTGCAGTATTTAATGGATGCACAGTTGTATAACCTTGCCGTAGGGCATCCCTGTAGTCGAAGCCTTGCATCAGATCCTTGGGGCCAAGCAGAGGTGTGCAAGGGACCCTCGTTGTGCTCTATTTCAATCTTCTAATCGTGTCGTGCTGCCCCTCGGCAGGGAAAGTGACTTCACTGCAATGGCTGAAGCTACGGAAAGAGCTGAGGACACTGCATGCTGCATGCTGTAAGAAGCGCTGCTCTTGTTCGACCACCTCTCCCCATCGAGTAGGTGGGGACCCCCCGTGACCAATGGTCGCAGTGTGCCCAGATGTCCTCCATGCCGTGGCAAGGAGATCAGCCCATGCCTGTTTACTTACTACTTGTGCCAACTCGATGTGGAGCAAAACTTCGCCCAAGCTAACACCCCAGCAAAACGCACGTTCTCTAAGGGCTCTGTAAGAACCATAGGGGGTTTTAGGGGATCGGGCATCCTACGGGGTCCATAGAAGCCCAGGGGTCCCGCCGGAACTGGGAGCGTGGAAATAGAAGTGGAACGGAGAGAACTCCGTAACCTTGGACTGAGCATCATTCGTGACAGGACGACGAGTCCTGTATCCGACTCATCACAACAGGCGCCGTTTGCCAGAAGTTTTCAATGAGATCTGGAGGTGAACGTTTAGGGTCAAGATTCTGGACAGTCAAGGCATCCCCATGCAGGATGCGACCAGTGACCGCAATGCTCAAGCTCCTGCCAGGCCTCTCTGGCGCCCTTGTGCAGCCTTTGCGCCGGGGTGCCACCCCTGCGCTCGCCCTCCTTGCACTACTGGCACGGAGGTGGGGCTCCCTCCTTTGCTCCCTTTTCCCTCTTGCTCCCTCCTCCTCCTCCTCCTTCACTGAGAGGTCCATGGAGATGGCTCCCGGAGGCGACGGGGGGGGGGGGTGGGGCGGGGGGATCGCATCTCATGTCGATGCTTTGGGGGAAGCCCCAATTGGTGTCTGTGAAACCTTTCTCCAGGTGTGCAGCACAAGACCGTCGCCGAGTCGCTGATGAGCGCCGACGGGCTCCAGCCTTTGGCCCATGCCCTGGCTCAAGCTTTTGTGAGTGAGCACGGCATAGAAATAGTAGAACACGACCTGCTTGCAGTTCTTTACGCCCGAGACTGAAGGGCTCACCAATCATGGCTGTCCGTCGTGTCTGTTCCCATGACAACTACTGTGTATGTGCACGGGTGTGCACAGAGTCATAGAAGATGATGCAAACTGCTACTGAGGCTCCCAGGCTTAAGGTCGCAACGTAGTTGTTTTTCGTCGGTGGGCAGACGATGGTGTAGTCAGTGCAATCCCAATCAGACGCCTGTTTCGAGCCAACATTTTGTAAAGTGTAATGAGACCTCAAAACTCGACTCTTGCACTCGTGCCAGAGCTGTCATCTAGAAACATGTGTCGCTAGTGGCGGGGCACATAGCGTGGTGCCAATGTTGAGGTCACTCGAGTCGGAGAGGACTGTTTTCCGTAAGCCGCCGCAAAGTAAATCGGAGCACCAGGTCGGGTCTGGCAAAGAAGATGAGAACCCATGTGTCCGTTGAGCTGACATGTTCTGCTCGAGCCCAATTTTCCCAGGTCGACGCAGTGACCGCGCCGGACATCCGCAAGGCAGCCCTAGCAGCTGAAGCGCCAGGGGGCCCAACCTTGAAGAGTGAACCGGTGCAAGAGCCCTGCAAGAGCCTTGCAAGGAGCCATAAGCTGCAAATGCAGGTTCATGCCCATGTTCAGGTAAAGGCAGCATGGGTTTCAATCGATTGAAGCCCAGACCTCCTTCAATCTGAGCTGCTTGCATGTGTTGCCTCAGCCATAGCAAGGGCGATTTCAGTCAGTCTTGCCCTTGATGATGATGTGCATGTGGACTCCTGTTTTAGCCCACTCTCTGCAAGCTCGCAGCATACCAAGTGCAACGCCCGCTCTGCAACCCACCATAACCCACCCAGTGAAGAAGCAGTGGGGAGTTTTAAAGCCTTGGCATACCTGGCCATGGTGGACCGCTTCGACCCCAACCTCCTTGTGCTGGACCTGTTGCGACGCATCGCCAATTCCCATGCGCAGAGGCCGCCCGCTGCAGCAGGTCCTGGGTGCTTCACGCGCTGTGCACAGGAGAGGGAAAAGGCAGATTGAAGTAATGGAAGAGGATGGAGAGGAACAGTGACATGGGGAGCGTGAGGTATTGTGAAGTTCATAAAGTTTCTGGCTTCTGAGGCTTTCTAGGATTCTAGAAGAACAGAAAGCTAGCAAAGGTCCGGAATTGTCACGATGTGCACTGCGAGGAGCTTCAGACGTGGTTCCAAGAGACAGCCATCGGCTCGTTACTGCATCGCCTGCTTGGGCCGAAGGCAGAGGAGATTGCCGAAGTCGCAGCCGACCCCGGCCCCGACCCCGGCCCCGACCCAGATCCGGCTGTGGCCCCAGAATCTCCGAAGGCCGGAGAGGTCCCAGAGGTTTCAGAGGCCCCAGAGAACACAGAGGCGGCAGAAGCTTCCAGAAGCGGAGAAGGTGGTGATGGTGGTGATGGTGGTGCCTCGAAGGCTCCGAAGGATCCTCCGAGCTCCAGCTCAAGCCCCCAGGCCGCGAATGCTGCGAGGCGTTCCGAGGGGAAACGACCAGGCTTCCCTTCGCAAGCGCTCCGGCAGCACATGTGCGAGGGCTTGAAACAGCTGAAGCAGGACATTAAAGTGATGCTTTTTCTTTCTTTTCCTGCCGACAGCCCGTTCAGTGATCCGACGGTGGAGAGTCTTTTTCAGTGGCACTACACACGACGGTCTTGGGTTTGCATGGACTGGTCGGCGCTGGCTACGCTCTTGATGCTTTGCTGGGACATTGCCATGAACCCACCTTATCGGGTGCTTTTGGTCCTCCTTTTCTACATGGCTTTTGGAGCTGGACTGATTGTCCGAAAACTGCTCATGTTTGCATCGCCTTCTACACCAAACAGCTGGCGAGTGTGGCACAATGTTCTCCTCTGTACATTCTTCTTTGGTCGGTGCGTTATTTGCCAGCCATTGCTCGTTTCTCTCGCCACAGATGGATCCACACAGCTGCAAGCAGTGCAGGTCGAGGCATTCAGTTCTGTCATCGGCCTAGGCATGACGAACATTTCCATGGTCTTCATGCAGCAGATGCAAACTGTTGACACGCTGTTGTTCTGTTTTGTCAACGGTGCTGTCTTTATTCTGTGGATAATATTTGTTCTTCAGATGCCGCTAACCGACGCGTTGCACACGGCTTATGTCGGCAGCATTGTGATCACCGCTGTCTGTGTCCGCCAGCAGAGAGACCTCGAGGAGCTCGATCGCCGAAGCTTCGACCACCAGCTGCTCAATGCTCGTGGAGCCTTGGCACCACCGCGAGCTGTTAAACAAAACTGTTTAGGCAGTAGCTGCATGCGGGACAGTATGGTTCAGTAGCTCCAAGCAAACGCTGCACTTGCAAGATATATTCGCCAAGCGGCACACTTCGTCAGACCTAGTAGTCCAAAGCCTGGCGAAGTCTGCTGGAGTTCATCAAGAATACTGGGCCAATCATGCCAATCCTGAGACATCAGGCCTATGAATGGTCTGCCCCCCCCCCATAGTCTTCTCTTGTATTCTTTGCCATTCTTTGCCCTGCTCTCAATGTGTCTTAAGGCACTTTGGTTCGATCTGCGGAGCAGCTCTCGCGGCAGTCAACAGCTCAGGAGTTCAGCAGGCAGATGCTGATCCTGGAGAAATCCCGCAGGGTGGAACATGTGAATTTCTAGGTGCAGTCGTGCTACCCTTGGCCCGTGTCATGGCCTGTGGCCGGACAGTTCCTGCTGTCCTCAGTGCAATGCTGAGAGCAGAACAGGCTGTCATTGCCGGAAGTGGCCAGGCAAAGCTGAAAGCGGGGAAAAAAGGTGAAGCTTGCTTGGTAGCTACTGCCTTTCTGCTCCGACACTGTCATTGCAGAAAACGGGCACAGCAAGCGCATGTGCCATCGTACAAATGTGGCACAGGACGAACCCTAAGCATGACTTGATGCCGAGGCTGGGCCGCATCTGCTATCGGCACCCGGTGGTGCAGGCAGCTGACGTTCAATGACGTTCACACTTTCCCTGTCCAGTAGAAGTCCCGACAGCTCGATTCGAGGCGCGCGCCGGCCGGGCTGGAGCAATCAGGTGGACTTGGGCGGCTATTTGCACGACGGCTTTGTTGAGTGTCATTGACAGAGATTGCTCGCGCTCCAAGATTCCTCTCAAGACTCTTAAGACTCTTGTGAAAAGCTACGAGGCGTCGAGACAAGGAAACTTAACATTTACAACGACAGGTCCCTGGTGCGCCTGCTTGGGCGGCGCGCCGAGGCAGGGTGAGAGGACAGGCTGCTCAACAAGCAAGGAAGGAAGAGCTCCGTTGTTTGTCCCGGCGTCGGAACGCTCTCTGCCCGATAGACCTCGAAGCTTCAACTGGGGCAAGCAAGAAATTTGAAAAAGCTCCGTGCCGTGTCAATTCGCAGGGTGCTGCCAAAGAGGCTTCCTACGCCCTTTGGAACATCCAGGCAAGTTGTGGCAATGTTGGGACACATGAACCATCATGAATCTCATGCTCTGAGAGCGCACCGCAGGTCGGGCAACGCGATCACGCTGCCATCGCCTTCCGCGAGGGCGCGGCCGCGGCGCGGAGCCTAGTCTGCTCAGGCATTCTGAGACATGTAAAGACATCTTACAATCTCGCAGCCCCCAAGTCTCGGGCCATTCCCTCTGATATCCTCCGATCACGTAAGTACTTCATACGAGCTGCCAACTCGAAGTGCGGACGAGGTCCTGTTGCCAATCCTTTCGGCCTGGGACCCAGCAGCTTCAGGAGGTTTATCAAGCTCTCGCAGGAAAAGAATCTGTGGCGCGCAGCAGGACCCCAGCCGCTACACTTGTTCCGCCCATGTGAGGCCACGCTGGATGAAGAGGTTGCGACTGCACTGCGTCAAGTACTTCTCACGTAACTGTGCACTCTGCATACCGGGGCATATCGACCGCCCCGGCCCGGGCTCGGCCCAATCTGCACAGTCGGCTTGCCGGGTTCAAGGGGTATGCATGTTGCCGCGCCGCAGGTCGCTGCAGGGTGCAATCCAAGCTGGCCAAGAAAAGTCTCAGGTTGTCCCTTGTCCCTAGTCCCGTCTCCCTAGGCCAGGGTGGACAGTGGACAACTCCCCAAAACGCAGGGAAAAGGGAAGGGGTGACTGCAGAGAACCTTCGCACGCCCTCGGCCCCGGGGCCGTGGCAAATATCTCGAGCGCTTTGGGCAGTCTCGAGAAGTCTCGATGTGGTAATGCTGGTACTTCGGTCCTTGGAGAATCTTCCCAGCAGGTGCTCATCAATGCTTTGGGTGCCCTGACATCCTTGCTGATGGCCGGAGGCCTGCACGGAAGAAGCTTTTCAAGGATGCTTCGGTGACGAGACGTTCTTTGCAAATCGGGTTCTAGCACAAGGTGCTCAAGAGGCCATCGGTGCCAACGGCGCTGTGGAGGCCGACGGAGCTAATTCAGGATGACTCAGGTATATTGAGGTCAAATCAAAGGTGTTGGAAGCTCTGTCGTGGGTGCAGGTGCTGTGTGGTTACCTCGAGGATTGCCATTCGCTAGCGGTCCGCTGCCTGGGACCACGCACTCTTGAGCGAAGCTTATGCGCCCAGTGGCCTAAGTGCATCCAAAGGGGCTTTAGGGTGCAGTTTCGAGGTCCGTGAGCGGGCGGCTGCGGCACTGGCCAACCTTCTAAGTGGTCATGGGGAGAACTGCCGGAAGGACAGAATATGCGTTAGAGTATGTGTTAGTATGCTTTGCACATCTTAACCTTTCCGACTTTCCGAGCTGGAAGGGCTTGTGACCGAGCTGACTATGGCAGGGGGTGGACGAGGGATTTATGGGGGATGCGGGAGGCAGTCTACCGCTCCATGGCCATTCCGCGCCTGATGCACTTTCTGGAGGTGTCTCCGGAAGGTGTTCGTCTCAGCGCCTATGAGTAGTATCAGATATCAGCGAGCCATTCAGCCCAGATTATGCGCATGGAAAGCAGGGCTGAATGAACCCTTTGTGGAAAGATGCTGACAACTCCCGGAGCATACCCTAAACCCTAAACCCTAAACCCTAAACCCTAAACCCTAAACCCTAAACCCTAAACCCTAAACCCTAAACCCTAAACCCTAAACCCTAAACCCTAAACCCTAAACCTGAAAAACCCTAAACCCTAAACCCTAAACCCTAAACCCTAAACCCTAAACCCTAAACCCTAAACCCTAAACCCTAAACCCTAAACCCTAAACCCATTGGGGTTAAAAAAAACACCAAAAACCTAAAACCCTAAACCCTAAACCCTGAACCCTGAACCCTGAAGCCTAAACCCTGAACCCTGAACCCTGAAGCCTAAACCCTAAACCCTAAACCCTAAACCCTAAACCCTAAACCCTAAACCCTAAACCCTAAACCCTAAACCCTAAACCCTAAACCCTAAACCCTAAACCCTAAACCCTAAATTTGCATGGGCGCTCGAGGCTTCGACTGAGGTCCCCGACCGAGCATCTTCACAGAACGGTGAGGCAGGGCAAAGCCTCCCGGTAGACGGGAGTGCCTGGCTACGCTTAGACCAAGGGCGTAAGTTAATGAGGACCCCAAACCCCGCACCATTGATGTCTTCCCGCAAAGTCCTGAAAATCTGGTGAGCAGGCCCGAGCCCTTTGCTGCCATCCCATGGTTGGGAGCAGGGGCCCCCAGCCGTTTTGCTATACCTAACCCCAGGGCCCCACTTTGCCCTCACCTTCCGCCTCTTTGGGTCTGGACCTTGTGGGCCTTCTCCACCTGGGCCTCTCTGCACTCCTGCCTGTGGAGGTTGCCTTTGCGACCACCGTGACGGAATGAAGAAGTTTTATGGAAAGTAAGCAGTTGGCTTGAGTTTAGGCCAAAAGGAATAGGTTTGGGTGGCTTTGCCGCCTCGGACGGCGCGGGGTGGGAGAAAAGTGTTAGGTGGCCTTCCACAATCGGGCCAAAGCTGCTTTTCGCGCCTCACGAAGCTTTCGAGCTTGTTCCAAAGCCTAACCTTCACAGCCTCTACGCCCTATCACAGCAAACCCGAAACCCTAAACCCTAAACCCTAAACTCTGCTTCGAGTCTTCGAGGCGAGCCGCCCAGCCTCCTTGGGGCCGAAAACGCCGCAGCCGCCCTGGCGAACATCATTGCCACCTCAGGGCCCATGGCCGGGAGGCCCAGGGTTTAGGGTTTAGGGTTTAGGGTTTAAGGGTTAAGGGTTGAGGGGTTAGGGTTTAGGGTTTAGGGTTTAGGGGTTAGGGTTTCGGGTTGAGGGTTTCGCAAACTTCAGGTGGTCCCCCATGCCAAGCTGTTTGAAGCTTCCTGCTTCAGGGCTTCGGGAGGGTGCACGCGGGTATGATAGTAGGAATTGGAGCAGCATCCTGGAACGTAGTAATAAAGATGCCCAACCAAAAAGCTTAGAATACCCATCCCAAAATGGAAAGCATGTCCCCCCAACTGGTGGGGTTGTTGAGTGGGGGTATTTACCCAGAGTGACTTCGCTCGCCGAGGCTGCCCAGACTGCTGTGGACGCCGGGATTCTCCAGGTGCCTGCCCCTACCGAATCTGGAACCAAAGACAGCATCAAGCAGTAGTGATCTCGCAGCGAACCGAGCTTGATGGAGTGCCTTCAAAGTGGTCCTCCCATGGCGCTCCTTTTCTTCTGCTGGCTTCACCAGTCTTCAATCAGAAGCCAGGTGCTTTCCAAGTTGCTCCAGTCATCTGCTCGCCTCCCAGATCGGCCTAAGGTTCGGCAAGCGGCATTCTCTGATGGTAGGAGGTTGAGCCATATCCACAGCCGATCCTTACCCTTGCATGCTTCTAAGGTACGACCGGCACAGGCAGGGTCTCAACGAGAGGTAGTTCTGTATGGTTCTGTCTTTGCATTCGACTGGGCGAGTGCGTGTTCTTCTGTGATGCGTGGGCTGGCTCTAATATGGCTCTGGTATGATGTAAAGATATAAAGGGCACGAATACACCGAGGTTTTCGGCCTGTTGGCCAACTTGTGCTGGCAGATGCCGGAGTTGGCAGTGGAAATCTACCACATGCTTCTTGGCTGTGGAGTTGTGCTGAGAAAGACCAAGCTCATGTCTACCTGTGTCAAAATCTACAGTAAGCTCCAGAAAGTTGGAACATGGTTTCAGGATGATTAAAGCTGGGATTCCCTTTCGTATACCGATCGTGGTATGGGGAAAAGAATGTTCCAACTTTTTTTGGGGTTTGCTGTAACAGTTTTAACACTCCCCCCCCCCCCCAAGCTTCGGCTCGAACTTCTTCTGGCAGTGGAGGGCATCTTCCTCTCACTACCCTAGAGATCCCTCAACCCCCCCCCCTTTCCTGAACCCTTTGTGAGCCCTCCTCCCCTGAGAAAGAAAAGGAACGGAGCGAGAAAAAGCTGTTTCTTCCTGGCAGACCTTTCATGTCAGAGGACCCCGATCCAGAGAGTGGTGGACGTGCTGAAGCCGCACGAAGACCAACCTCCAAGGCTCCAAGAAGGGGGGGCTCCTCAGCTTGTTGTTTTTGTCAAAGTCGCTTTCTGATGCTAACATCTATATATGTATGTATTTCTGATACTAACATGTATATATGTATATGTATATATATATATGTATATATATACATATCTGTATATGTATATATATATATATATGTATATGTATATATGGGGGGTTTCAGCCCCGATGTGTCAGGGGCCGCATGGCTGCACTGGCCTTGGCAGCCAACCTTGCAGCCCAGAGCTCCGCGAAAGCCAGGCGCTCCCATGGCACTCCATGGCACTCCAGGGCTCAAACGTCGTAACGCCCAGGGTGCGACAGATTAACATGTGGCAAGCTGCCAGCTTGTCAGTCCCCCCCCCAAAAGCTTTCCTGATCCTGAATGCTTACGCCGTGTGTAGCGCTGTTCCTACGCTTGCATGCGGTGCTTGTATGAACTGTTAAAGGACGTGTGTGTGTGTGTCCCCCTACATGGCAGAGGTTGCTGCGGGCCGGTCTGCTGAAGCCCATGGTCACAGCCATCGAGAGTTCTACAGATCCGGCTTAGACCCTGAGGGCAGTGCACTTTCGGATTAGAAGCCAGGTTGCTGGATAAACCCTGATTGGTACATCTCCCCCCACTCCCCCCCCACGGAACGGCGAGGGACGCGGCTCTCGCATGTCCTGGGTTGTCATGCGTACCACTCTGTCGGACAAGGGTTGTGGCCCACTTTGCGACTGAGGCCCTCAAGGAACAGGCCGCTGTCGGCCTGGCCAACCTCCTGGAAGATAGCCCGGAGAGTGTAGCAAAGGCACGACACGGGTTGCAAGGGGCATCGGTTTGGCGCACGAGTTTCCAGCCTGTTTGCAGTCTTTCGGCATATTCACTTCAAGATTCTTTCACGTCCCCATGACCTCGTGGTGCAAAACGTGCTCATTTCGTTGAGGAAGGAGCAGTGATCTGGTTTCTCTGTCCGCCTTGGCAGGTTTTCCTCGAGATCCCGGACTTGCCAAGAAGGATGGGTCTTAAGCCCATGGGCCTGACTCCACTCCGTCACAGAGACATTGCTTGAAGGGCTTTTGGATTGCTCTGCCCTGGCTCAAAGTTGTCGTCAAAGTGGCACAGGCATGATCTCTTGGTGGCATCTCGTGGCTTCGCACAGGCTTGCCTTTCTACTCACGAACAAGAAGCAGCCACTCGAGACAAACACGCGCCACGCACCAAGTTCAGCATCGAGGGTGTTTGACGCCGGGGAATAAGGCTGCGAATGTTCAAGCAGGCCTGGATCTTGATAATCTGATGCTCGTCCTGAGCATCCTTAGCTCGGCACCTCAGCTGCTCCCCTCTGCGCTCTGCGCTCGACACTCGAGGACGGCACCTGGCTCGGGCGATTGCGCTACTCGCTTCGCGAGAGGCAGTGCAGCATGGCTTTACGCATTTTTGGATTTCGTGGTCTTGAGGGAGGGGGGGGGGATCCTTTGCGTCACCGGACAGGCTTCGCGCGTCTCGGTGGCAGCATCTGGGGCCCCAGAGGCCAACGGGAGATGCCGGTTCGCGCCACCTGCGATCTGACCTTTTGCGATCTGGTTCAATATCTGGTTCATACTACCCAGCTGGCGGTCTTGGCGTTAGCCAACGGTCGGGGTTACGTTGTCAGGAAAAAGCACTTCCAAGCATTTCCGAGCTATGTTCTGGAACATGGCTAGCCATATCCAAGCCGAAGGGAGGAACAAGCGAGGCTTGGTCTCTAAGTAGTACTGGGGTGCGTTCCCGCGCGCGTGCTTTCGAGCACATTCGGGGGGGGGGTGGGGGCTGGGGGGGTTGGGGGTGGGGGCGGGGAAGGGGGGGGGGGGTGGGGGGTGGGGGGGATAAGAACGTCATTCATACCGCGTCCATGCCCAAAACGCCGGTCTTTACAGTGCTTTCGCTTCTTTGTACAACATAATGCACAAGGATGTGGAACAAGAAAATCTGTCACAAGCGTCCATGCCTTCGCGACCATGCCCAACAGACTGCTATTTACAGCGTTTTATCCCCAAACGCTGGCATTTTGCAGCGTTACCCTGTAAGCTAGACCCTTAACATAACACCCATGACCCGGGCTTCAAATCCCACATATATCCCCCCAAACTACGATGACAGTCATTTCAAACCTACTATGTAGTCTGAAAGCCTGGCCCCCCAAAATAGACATAGTTTTCCCAAAGTGCTTAACACCCACCCCTGCCGATGTTTTCTGCATGTCCTGACTTGTGTACATGCCTTCCGTACCACGCGCGGGAACGTTGCTGTCGGACATGGCAGGCACTTCTGGCATTGACAGTCCCGGTCCCAGCACAGCGCAGCACAGCTTCACTGAGATTACCCGTCACCCGAAGTATTGCATCCCCTACCCAGGACCAGGGCAGCCTCGTTGCGAGCCCAGACTGTGGTCTCCAGGCGTAAGCTTCTCTAACGCTCCAGGCTCCTAGGTGAACCCAAACTTCGTCTAAACCCAGCACCTCAAAGCAAGCCCCTTAAAGAGGCTGCCTGTCACATGAATTCCTCAGCTGTCAGCTGCTACTTCAAGCCCGAAATCCTCAAGCCAACGCTTTCAGCCCTAAACCCAAAAGTGTACATGAGGCAGAAAGGGGCCCAACCCACTACGACCCTAAATCCTAGACCTACCTACACCTTTCTTCATACATGTGAGCATTCATGAAGGTTTGGCATGTCTTTTAGGTTGACGTGATGTCTCAAAAACAGACGTGTTTGCTGTCTGTATATGCATGGCCAATCTTGGGGAATGGGGAAACAAGAGCTGAGGCCAAAGAGGCTTCTCGAGGCCTTCTGAACCTCGCACCCGTGGCAAAAGACCGCAGCTTGGCCCGTGGCAGATTTTGTTTAAGCAGGATGACTCACCATTGTTAGGGGGGGGGTATTTGGCAACCTCCTCTCCCTGTCTGCCTTGAGGTGACAAGCTGCTCAAGAAGGGCATCCTGCCAAAACTGGTCGGGGTCCCGAGATGTCCCAAGAGGGCCCAGAGGCTTTCCCGACATACTGAGGATCATTCAGTTGAGTTTCAGTTGAGGTGCTTCAGTTGAGTTCTTGCTTTTCGGAAGGATCCTCGAAGAATGGCTGACATCATGACAAGGGTCCAAGTTCACGGCTGGGAGGCTTGTGGGACTCAAAACTTGCTCCAGGGTTGGGCCCACGCTTGTGGGATCGGGATGCCTTGCTTTGTTTTTTGAGAAAAGACACCTTCGTTTGCAGCTTGACTGTTTCAGTTGCTTGGATGATGTGCATGTAGGGTTGGAGTATGACCGATGAAAATGATGGTCTATCGCACTCGCCTGTGGAAGATACTTTCCAAACCTATGCTGCGAGTGCCAGAGAACGCTGCTAGGTGACTAGCGAAGACAGCACAGACAGCACAGACAGCACAGACAGCACAGACAGCACAGACAGCACAGACAGCACCACACTCCCAAAGCCTTTCGTTTGCTGCGCTCTCGTGCTCTCAATTGCTTCGGCTTTGTAAGGTCACCCTGCTCCGCTCCGCGGAGGCCCGGGATGTAGCCGCAGGTGCCCTGGCGCCAGGGGCCTCAGTTGCACAATTGCTCGTGAAGGACTGGCCCGCAATGTTGTGCATTGCAAGAACCATTCTGAATGCTAGGACTGATGGGGGTCAGGCGAGAGGCATTGAGTGGCTGGTGAGCTGAGAGTTGAAAAGTCAAGGTACCGAAACAACAAGTGGAGCAAAGAAACTGCGCGTCCCTAGTATAAGTGTCGATAAAGGCGGTGGGAATACATCCGTGACAACGTGTGCAGCAGACTGTCACTGCAATGCAGAGAAAGGCCGTTTCCCTAACCTTTTGCCTTGTTGCTTCTGTCTCTCTTGCTCTCTCTGTCAAGTAGGCTCGTGCAGTCCAGATGCTAAACCCCCCAAGAAGACGTGCGCCTTTCCCGTTGCTGCATTCTCCCTGCACCGTTCCGAGTATTGCTTAGGAGACAGTAAATGTGACCGTTGTTCTTTAAGTGTTGGCGCTACCCACAATTTTCCTGGCAAGAGCCTTTGGCTGCGATGAGTTGTTAGGCAACGCTCGCCGATGCCAGTCCCTGGCGAGCACTGTTATTTATTTTGCTACCCATGCAAAGCATGCACCGAAGATTGGGGGTGTTCGACCATCATGGAAAATAGACCAAACTAGAGTAACTGGCGCTCACCGGTCAGTGCAGCATAGTGATGTTCAAGCGACGTACAAATGTTCCCTTGTGTGCGGCCTTATATGTCAACTGTTAAAACTTGACAAGCCGCTCAACTCACACAGATCGTTCTGTTGCCAGCTGCATCTAGTTGGTTATTTGTTTTCCGTTTCTTCGAGGTCCAGGATCGCGAAATCTAGATTAATGGGGGAAGAAACTCGAGCTCTGCAAGTCTCAAAAGGTGTTGAATTTGCATGGATGACATGTTCTAGACCTGCCAGGGTGTGCAGCCGAGAAATCGCCCGACTGTCGCAAGCGTAAATGAAGTCCGTTGCTGCGGCCACAAGCAGCAGCAGCAGTAGTAGCAGTAGGAGCAGGAGAAGCAGTAGTGGTCGCAGTAGTGGTCGCAGTAGTGGTCGCGGCACGGACGAGCCAGCAGAAGAAGGACATGCAGCTGGCCCACAAAAGGTTGGCAAGAATTTCAACATATTAAAAAAAGCTCATCGACGTCAGCATGCTCAGCAGTGATTGGGGCGACTTTTCAAGGAATCTCACTGCCGGCTCCAAAGCTGCAGCAGTGGAGGCTGCGCGGCTCGGTGCGCTGAGCAGCTCGGAAGCAGATGCGCGTGTCGGAGTCCAACCATCCATGAGGCTTGGATTCTAGGACCGTGTAAGTGCAAGTCCTGACCTGCACTTCTTGCAAGATTCGCAGTTTAGGGGCCTTCTGCAACATGCTGCATGCAAGGCTAGAGAACGGCAACCATGCGAAACTAAGGCCTGCTCGCATCGCAGCTGAAAGAGGTGCGTGTGCGGTGGAAGTGTTGCCAGCGGGAAGACATGGGAAGGCAAAAGGAAGAAGCACATGTTTACCAGACATCGCCTCACAGGCATGTGAATCAAGGGGCGAGGACGCCACCTTCGAGGCGAGCAAAGTTCAGACTGGGACTTCCCGCATCAAAAGTTGGCTGCTGCTCACACACCTTGACGTTGGGTGGCCTTCATGTCGTGCCTTGCAATGGGCAGGTCCTGGGCTCGGCTGAAAACGATGCCCCTGTTTGGGTGGCTTGGCTGCAGTCCAGGATGTGTTTGGTGGTGGGGCTGTAGGCTCCCAGAGGGTCTCTAGCGAGAGCAGCTCAACCTGTGGCAATTGAAGCAGCCTGTGATCTCAGATTCTGGCAGCCATTGCCCACATCGTGGACCTCGTGGATACTCCGGGAGCGCGGCGGGATGCAGGTGGGGACAGCACGACAGCAGAGCTTGGGCATGCTTGCATAATTTGCAGGGATGTCTTCAGGGACATTGAAGCATCCTTATGAGAGGACTTGTTTTTTGGGGGGTGTTTTTTAGTTCATGGAGGATGGGTGCAAGCTTTGCTGAACTGCCAGGTGCAGCTGTCCCGTTCATGTGTCGGCAGCGGGCTTGTGCCACATGGGATCCCTGGAGAGTCATGAGATGGACGCATTGTGACGCATTGTGTTCCCCCCCACCTTCCCCCCCACCTTCCCCCCCACCTTCCCCCCCACCTTCCCCCCCACCTTCCCCCCCACCTTGCCCCCCACTTCCCCCTCCCTCCCAGCTATACCCTGAGAGCGCTGGAGTACACTCAGCAAAGATGCTTTTGGCATGGAGAGCAGGTGATCACGAGGTGATTCGCGCTCAGCCTTTTAGATATGTTGGCGGCTGCAGGGAATCGTCAATGTAAGGTTGGACGCAGAGTTTTTCAAAAAGTTTGGCGCGTCCCAACTCCCTGACCGAAAGCCCTGAACTTCAACCCGAAGCCCTAGTTCCCCACGCCTGCAAATGTAAAGGTTGAGAGTGTGACTTTCCCGGTCTGCTTAGGCTGACATGCCAGGGCGAGGGCACCGTGAAGGACACATGTTTTATCGCTCACAGAGCTTGAGTGGGCACACGTGGCGCTTACGCATGTGTGCGCGCACACAAGTCGCCCCCCCCCCCCCCCCCCCCCCCCCCCCCCCCCCCCCCCCCCCCCCCCCCCC
>CAJNDS010000291.1:542588-638959 GCA_905221605.1 Symbiodinium natans | reverse complement strand
TTGCAGATGGGAAAGGTTGATATGCTGTTATATTGGTATGCTTTTTGAGCTCGGCAAACCCTGTTCTCCACTCTGTGGCAGTGCTTTGCATGCCTGCATGACGCTACAAATGCACATCAGATCAATGCTGCACTGAAACATTGCACAATGTTCTGTGGTGTTGCTGTTCATTCTTGTGCTTGTGCGTGTGCTTGTGCGTGTGCTTGTGCGTGTGCTTGTGCGTGTGCTTGTGCGTGTGCTTGTGCGTGTGCTTGTGCGTGTGCTTGTGCGTGTGCTTGTGCGTGTGCTTGTGCGTGTGCTTGTGCGTGTGCTTGTGCGTGTGCTAGTGCGTGTGCTTGTGCGTGTGCTTGTGCCTGTGCGTGTGCTTGTGCGTGTGTGTGTGTGTGTGTGTGTGTGTGTGTGTGCGCGTGTGCGTGTGCTTGTGCGTGTGCTTGTGCGCGTGCTTGTGTGCGGGCTTGTGCGTGTGCTTGTGCGTGTGCTTGTGCGTGTTCTTGTGCGTATGCTTGTGCGTGTGCTTGTGCGTGTGCGCGTGTGCTTGTGGTGCGTTCGCTTGTGCGTGTGCTTGTGCGTGCGCTTGTGCGCGTGCTTGTGTGCGTGCTTGTGCGTGTGCTTGTGCGTGTGCTAGTGCGTGTGCTTGTGCGTGTGCTTGTGTGTGTGCTTGTTCGTGTGCTTGTGCGTGTGCTTGCGCGTGTGCTTTCGCGAGTGCTTATGCGTGTGCTTGTGCGTGCGCTTGTGCGTGTGCTTGCGCGTGCGCTTGTGCGCGTGCTTGTGCGCGTGCTTGTGCGTGTGCTTGTGCGCGTGCTTGGGTGGGAGTGTGCTAGTGCGTTGTTCTTGGCGGGATTGTAGGTGCTTGTGCGTGTGCTTGTGCGTGTGCTTGTGCGTGTGCTATGCGCTGCTTGTGCGTGTGCTTGTGCGCCTGTGTGCGCGTGCTTGTGCGCGTGCTTGTGCGCGTGTGTGTGCGTGCTGTGTTGTGCGCTGCGCGTGTGCGTGCGTGCTTGTGCGTGTGCTGCGCGTGTGCTAGTGCATGTGCTTGTGCGTGTGCTTGTGCTTGGATTGTGCTTGTGTGTGTGTGTGTGTGCGCGTGTGCGTGTGCTTGTGCGTGTGCTTGTGCGCGTGCTTGTGTGCGGGCTTGTGCGTGTGCTTGTGCGTGTGCTTGTGCGTGTTCTTGTGCGTATGCTTGTGCGTGTGCTTGTGCGTGTGCTTGTGCGTGTGCTTGTGCGTGTGCTTTCGCGAGTGCTTGTGCGTGTGCTTGTGGTGCGTGCGCTTGTGCGTGTGCTTGTGCACGTGCTTGTTCGCGTGCTTGTGCGCGTGCTTGTGCGCGTGCTTGTGCGTGTGCTTGTGCGCGTGCTTGTGCTCGTGCGTGTGCGTGTGCCTGTGCGCGTGCTTGTGCGCGTGCTTGTGCGCGTGCTTGTGCATGTGCTAGTGCGTGTGCTTGTGCGTGCGCTTGTGCGCGTGCTTGTGCGTGCGCTTGTGCGTGTGCTTGTGCGTGTGCTTGTGCGTGCGAGTGCGTGCGCGCGCGCGCGCGCGGATGTGTGTGTGTGTGTACGTGTGTACGCGCGCTTGTGTGTTTGTGTGTGTGTGTGTGCACACCTCTTTTGTAGGGTACATTCTTTCCTTGTTGGGTGCAGGCGGTGCAGGGGCAGTGGCCCACTCAAGACAAACGGAGGTTGTCCAGGCTCATCATCTGCACGTACCTGCAGCAGACTGGACTGCGCACCAACTTCAACTTGGGGCCATCTTACCGTTTCACAAAACAGGTTTTCAGGCAGTGCTCGAGCGCATCAATTGCAAGGCCTGCTGGCATCCCGCTCAGGAGACGTATCATACCGCAACGACTTTGGATACTCTGAATCTTTCACACCGATCGCGTTGTCTGGTAGGTTTCAGTGAAAAGACACAAGTGAATCCAACTCAACAGGAGTATGTTTCATGAAAACCACTCAAGCAATGGGCCCATGGGCATGGAAACGCCATGTGTCGAGCATCTCTTTTGCAGACTGGAACAGGTTCATCTCACAACAAAAGCTACGTGCTCCTGGTTCGCGCCTACCCCTCTCCACGGCCAACATTCGGTAGGTTAGTTCAGTTTCTCAAGGTTCGTTATACCAGGACGAGACCATGCAGCTGATGAACTGCACCTTTTTTGTCCAAGACTTGAATGGTAAGTGTTGCATGATGCGTTCGACGACCTTCTCTTGCGACACCTTTGGTTGCCACGATGTTTCTGCAACACTTGTCGCAACAAGTGTGACTGCAACGCTACACATGGGGCAAATAGAAGAATGCTGACGTGCCGATTTCGCGCATTCTTTTCGAGAAGAAGAAGGAAAAACTTCCCTGTGGAAGGACCCACCATTTCATGCCAGTGCTGCATTTTCGCGGCATTGTTTCGTTCTGCAGCGGATGACATTCACCCAGCCCAGTACAGTCAAGATTCAGAAGCAGAATACTGTGTGCGAGAGTGCGTGCGTGCGTGCGTGCGTGCGTGCGTGGGTGGGTGGGTGGGTGGGTGGGTGGGTGGGTGCGTGGGTGGGTGGGTGGGTGGGTGGGTGGGTGGGTGGGTGTGTGTGTGTGTGTGTGTGTGTGTGTGTGAGTGTGTGTGTGTGTGTGTGTGCTTGTGTGTGTGTGGGCGCGCGCGCGCCCTGCCGGGGGGGGAGGGTGCGTGCGAGGATGTGCGAGGGTACTCCTTTGAGAGGACTTCAGGGCAGGGGGTGGTCACACGACAGGTGTGAAAGTTTGGGCGGATAGGAAGGAGCTGGCTTTTGATCCAGGCACCGAACCTGATGGTTTAGCGGCCAGAAGTCTCGACGATGTAGAGCCTGCACCCTGAGGTGACGAACTATGGGCTGGTTGGCGTCGAGCCGCCTTTCGCTCCAGGCTGCAGCAGCTACATGGCCACTGACTTCATGCAGGCCTGGTGCTCGAGTCAAAGACAAGTCCAAGATGGCTTTTGGCAACAATTCCCTGTGAGCCCGGCTCCCATTTCTTCAATGACCCCAAGACCAGCGGGTCCAGGAATTCCAGGAATTCCAGCACTCAGTGCGGGCAGCCATGGGCACCCCGAGATGTGTCATCGCCCATGTGTCTACATGATGAAGTCGGGCCATTGTCACCTTGGTTCGTTCTGCGACCACTGCCATTTGCCTCATGCGGGTCCCTCTCTTCAAAAGTTGGACAAAAAGCAGCGCATCAAGTTGAAGCAGATGCGCCGGGAGGACGTTATGGCCTTGCTCTTACCTCACATCCGCCATCGCGCAGCTGCAAGCGGCCTCGCTTTCCAAACTCGAGAGCTCATGCAGCTCTTAGAGGAGGAGAAGGAGAAGTCGAGGTCGTCTGATTCGGATGAAGAGGGTTCACAGCTCCTTCCTCGTGAAATTGACCGATTCAATCACGTGTTGTCTCGGTTGCCGTTCTCGGCTTTGGCGGCTCGGCTGGCATCCGGGAGTTCATCGAGCCCTAGAGGCCCTAGAGGCCGTAGAGGCCCTGGAGGCCTGGAGGCCCTGGAAGCCCTAGAATCTGGGATTTGTCACTGCGAGCTCAGGTGAAAATCTTTCCGCACAGTTGCCCGGACAAGGTTATCGAGCTATTCGAGAGGCGCGCCTTGCCTTCAGGGCCGGGTTTCTGAGAAAAAGACAGAGAAGTCAAGCCCAACAGCACATAAATGAACTCTGGCCCCTTGAGAAGGTTGCGCTTTGTGCAGTCCAATGGTGGCCAACCGGTTGCCATTGCGAGCTCAGGTGGGGGTCTGCGTGTGCGATTGTAGGGCGGAAATAGGGCAGACGGCACCTTGCAGTTTACAGTTTCAACTCCGACTTTTTCAAGACGGCGTTCCCGCCTGCGTGATCAGCTGTGGCATGGTGCGGCTAGCACCTTTAGAGGCGTCCTGCCTCTGGAAGCTTGTGTTTTTGGAGTGCGGGTGCACGGTGATGCTGTTGTCCGCATTCCATCTGAAAAAAAACATCGACGGATGAACGAGCGGCTGTGATGCCACAATGAGGTGGAAGCCGAACCCTAGACCATGATGCCGCAGTCGTAAGTACCTTTATGTACGGAGTTCTCTGCTGGCTCGACTTAAATGTAGCTTGATGATCATATACCCAATCTTCCCGAACGCATTTAGAAGAAAGGCCTAATGCTTCAGCAATGAATAAGCTATTCCAGGCCCAACGTTCTTTTCAACAGGACTTTGCAACGTACAGCGCCTGTAATTGTGGTAAGCGCTCGCTGTTCAACTCTTGGTGTCCTCGGGGACAACACCAGTCTCCAGCCTTCCCTGCTTGGCGCCTCATCTTAGCAGGCAAGAAGAAGCAGCAGAGATAGTTTAGGCTGTAAACGCTGCTTCCAGCAACAGCGATGTCAGGACCAGACTCAGCAATGCGATGTTCTGAAGTTTGTGCTGCCACGAACCGACATCATTGTAGCATCCACGGGAGAGCAAATGGAGGGATTTTGAAAAAGCAGCTCTTACAACACGGTCAGGTGAATTCACAAGCTGACCCACTTCAGGTCATTTATCTGTGCATCCGAATCGTTCTCTGCATCCGTGTCTGCATCCAACGTAGTATTTCGTTAAGTAACAGCACTAGCGCTGAAACCTCGAGCTCCGAGATTGTCAACAGCATGACAATAACAGGAGTTGTATTGACATGAGGTGCAACAAGGCTGATTTATGTGCACAGCCATTTTGTTAAGAGTCCACATCGAAGCATAAGCGCCCACTAACATTCGTGCTCTTGCCGTGTATCATCCAACATGAAGCGATTGCACAGAATGCTAGACTGCACTTGATGTACCCCGCCAAACGTATGCCGGCTTCACCATCCATCTCAAAATAGTTTTCCCGGCTCTTGCGGGCTGAACGGCTAGCACTCGTTCTCGTATGCCCTACATTTTCCTTCTGTGGTTCAAGAATCGTGTCAGCACCCGTCCTCTACCAGCAGCGTACAGAAAGCTTAGTCGTAGAACTTGGCCAGAGGATGCCAGAGGATAGTTTTTCGGATGAAGCAGATGAGCAGCTGTTATAAAATCAGCCAATGGTTTTTTGGATTGCTCCGCTTTGCCCAAACTAATGCCAGCCGCCTTGGACATCTGAGTGTCTTTCTGGTGGCTCAGTCTCTGTGAAGTGGGGTTAGCCATACTATGCTGCCGTGACTCAGCGGATAAATGCCAGCAAAACTTTTCGGGCGGGACTTTTCTATATCCACTGAGGGGCGTTCTAGACCATAGATGTGGCAGCTGGTTCGCAGGGAAGACAACTACGTGATCTTGCAGTGTTCGAAATCAAGAAGTCCCTCAACTGGGACAACCCACGAATGCTCAAAGTAGCGTTGGTATACGCCAGCTTGAATTAAGGCAAAAGAACGGTGGAGTTGTCCTTGTTCTGGGTTCCATGCAATATCAATGCATGCTGCTCCCACGATGCAGGCCTGAAGCGACATGACTTGTAGCAGGCAACTCTGTATTGCTGCATTTACATTGACGACTTCAAGTGTACCAAGTATAATTTCCCCGTGTGCTCGTAGATAAGCGACAAATGCGACCGCGACTCGTGAGTATTTAGTGCTGATGTGCTCTTTCGACTTCTGTCAGTATCTTTGAGATGGCATTGGGCTGCCAAGTTCTGAATGTTACAGAGAAAGAGAGAGAAAGAGAGAGACAGAGAGAGCAGAGTTGCTGCGAGTGTTCCTCATCTTTCTGCGACTAAACAGAGATGTAGACAGACATTGCAGCTGCATCAGAACGTTAGTATGGTACTGTGAGATTGCTTGCAACGCGCTAGCTTCAGTGGGCGTTGAAGCTGTCGTGGCGGATCTGGAGACGAACGCTACAGACTTGCTTCAGCTCAAGCAGAGGTACTTTTCAAGCTGGTCAGATCGCATAAAGTGAAAGCTGCAAGTTATGCTGGAGGACTTCTTCTGTAGACTGCAGGGGACAGTTTAAGGCCTGCGTCCAACCGTGGATTGCGATCTTGACCAATGCCCTGCATTCCTGCATCGTTCGGACACCACCCGTTTCACAGCAGTGTGCCAGGCCGGAAATGCTCAGTCTCTTCAGCTCTTACGGCTGTTTATGGCCACCGGTTCTGAAGTACTATCGCAGCGTGGACAAACGGATCAAGACCAGGAACAACTGTGTGTGGAATCTTAAGCAGGGCAGGTTCTTGGTCAAGCTGCACAGGCTTCAGCATTCGTGCGAAGTCCGAAAGTCTCCAGCTTCTCTGAGGCGGCGAGCCTCAGCACCAGGGTTTTCGACCTTGCCTTGGGCGGTCTCCGCAGCACTAGCAGGACACAGGGGCGCTTGGGTTGTTGAGTCAGGGAGTACAAACTGATTCGGCAGAACCGAAACTATGCGCTCCCCGAAAGCACGATATCAGCAGGTGCGATGGGCATCAAGACCGTATTTGGGTATTTTGCTCGCAGTCAACAAGAAGAGGGGAGCCAGACTGGCGGTGCTCTGCATCGCCAGTAGGGCGTAATGGTTGGAAGGTTCTCATGAGTACGGGATCTTTGCATCCTGCCCATCCTGAGGATACGGGACGCATCTGCCTGGATGTTGGCCAAATTCTTCGTTCGGGGCGATGTGAGTGACTCTGGTGTGCTGCAGTGGGGCACTCGGCCTTTTGTGAGGCACTGGGGCACACTCACACTACTAGCATTCCAAGTTCCCTGCCGTAACGCCGCAACGCCTTTTATTGGACACCGGGACTTCTGGCCAACTGACTGAACGAGGTGCATCGGACAACATGTATAGGGCTGCACTACTCAGCCGGTTTTCTATTGGCTGGGCGAGTCATAGGCCATCGGTATCGATACCATACAATCATCGGCATTCTGGCATTTTGCCCACATACTTCTGCGGGACCCCACATCTGAGGTCCTTCATAACTTGGACAGGACACGTCTGGCCAGTGACCGATGAGCAGTGCCCTCGGTGTGGGTGGGGAATGTTGGCGAGGCTGCACTTGCATGGCTATCAGAGCTTGTTCCCGAGCTGCCAACCTCGACATACTGAAGCCTGAAGGGGGGTGAGGACTGCATAAAAGTCTCTACTCAGCTTTGTTGAGCTGTCCCGGCCCAGACTCTCCAGACGCCTCCAGCCGCGCAACCAAGAATCCAAAACCCACTGCCAGACATGCTACCGGTCCAAAAGCCTTGACGCCATGAGACGCCCCAAGCTTCATGATCTCGACAGGGCTGCTGCTGCCCAAGGCGGACGGGCTTTGGGCGACCTTGAGTCATCCCTTGGTTCTCGCCACAACAACTTTCTGAAGGTCCTTCTACAGCTTCTGCAGTGGTTGACCCAGACACGGCGGCGGCAGCTGTTGCTCTTCTTGTCGGCTGCGGTGCTGCTCGGCCTTTGTGGCGCAGTCTTTGCGCTTCGCAAAGATTTACTTGTTTTTTGTTTTTTGGGCCGGGGGGGGGGGTCAGGGGGTTCAAAGCCAAATCTAAGTCGGGGCTTTCCGCAAGTTCTGTGACGACCCTGAGGCTGATTGGGAGGCAATTCTTCCAGCAGCGGGTGCAGGACCTGAAGCCTTCGCTTCTGGTGCCAAGGGCACAGCGGCGGGGAGAAGGCTGACCCAGTGGCAACGAGGGGCCCTAGCCATGTTCTTATGGCTGTGTAATGATGTAGTTTAGGCTGCAAGCTGCAGAGTTCTCTGTGCAGGCAAGAAGGCGTCCGAGAGAGGAAAGAAGGATGCTCCTTAGCTTTCATCAATGGCATTATAGGCACTTAGGCTGTGCTCCGCCGAAGTCACATCTTACCAAAGACAGTGCGGATATTCGCAAAGCTCTTGCGTTCTGCCTTGACTAGGTTCCATAGAATCCACGTGGGCATAGAGTGGCTACAGTCGACCTGTAGCTGAAGACGTGCCAAGGCATCCACAGAGGGCAATGTTGAGCTTGGGCATGCCTTCTGACCCCCAGCTGCACATCGCTGTGGACTCTGCGCCAACATGTACCAAGTACATCCAAGTACCAAGCATCTCTTGTACTCTTCTCCCACAGCCGTGGAATCATGTGGGATTCCTGTCCCCAAGCCCTGGCCCTTGCGGCTCAAGCCATCGAACACAAACTGCAACGTCCCAGGTGCCCTGTTCCAATCCGCCGGGGAGCGTCGTGGCCGAGGCACGAGCAAAGTCTGTGGGATACTGGATACTCATAACTTCTTTGTATGCCCTTGAGTGGTTGAGAGTGTCTTGCCCAGGCCCGCAGATCTCTGTGAAGACCCGCTCTGGCCGTGAGTGTGGCTCGGCGGCAGTCGTCAACTGTAGGCATTGGCCAAATCTGTTCACGCCCATCACAACCCGATGTGGCCAGGTGCCAGTTTGTTGGGAAGCGTAGTTTGCACGATATGCACGACGACGCATCGCCGTTTCAGACTTTGATTGTCCACAGCTTGTTTGTACAGCTTCGTGCCCTTTGGCACAGCAGCCGGCAGCTGAACTGTCACAAGAGTTGCTGGAATGGCAACGCAGTTAATGTACAGCCCTTGCAAGAACCTTGGGCATCCTTCTCTAGTGACTCTAGTCACATCCTCCCCAAGCAACCATTGGCAGCCTCTGTCGCATTGGTAGCGCCTCATCCGCATTTCCAGTGCATCCCCTCCAGGCCACCTTCGCTGCTTCGCGGAGCAGCGCTTCGCACAGCTGCGTGCCGTGACTGGGGCACAAGAAGTCTTTTGAAGCCTCCATACCCTTTGCATACCCAGTAAAGCCCTTACAGTCAGTTAGCATTCATGCTAATGCGCCCGCCTAGCGCTGCCGCAGGTTTAGAGTTTCAGGTTTAGGGCTGGGCTGGGCCCAGAAAGTTCCCAAATTTGCTCCTACAGGGGCTTTTGGGGCTCTTCATGGACCCATGACCAGCCCTTACCTCAGGGTCCAGCAGCTCCCTGCACCTCAATCCCCCTCAATTTTGGGTGTCTGGTGGTACCTGTACAGGTCCCGAGGGCAAGAGTCACCCGCCACAGTATTCTTGCATGTTTTTGCCGAAGTGGCCTGCGCATGACCACATAAGCAGCAGAAATTCAGCTGGGTACTTGCTGGAACCTGCCAACAGACAGAGTACCCCGAAGTCGGTGATTGTCTTGGGAGGCACCCAAGGCCACCTGGAGTGGCAATGGCAACTCCCATCCCGTCTTGGGACAATGGGGCTGCTGTCACAAAATTGCCGCAGAACCTGAAACATGGCGACAGAAAGGCCATAACGCTTGTCCAAATTCCTGGAAGCGCGGTCTTAGGAGAAGTTGAAGTCGACAAAAGCGGAGAGGCGGTGACAATCAGCGAGTTTCAAGACCTTTCGCGGGGCGAGGTCATGACCAGCATTCACAAAACGGCGGGTTTGGAAGGTCTGCAAAGATTCGGCAAAGCTCACATTCAAGCTGCCAACGGCTTGAGAGGATTGGGTGTGACATCTCTGTATTGTGCACATCTCCGGAGAGGTCAAGGAGACGTCGACCATGAAGGCCTAACCAAGGTTGTCGCCTGGGAAACCACGACAGGTGTTCAAACCTTTTAGGGGCTGAATCTGCAAACGCCCAGCTTTCGGAAGTGATTGAAGCAATGGAAGACATTTTTCACTGAGGACTGGGGCCTTTGCGAGGAGCGCTACTGGTCAAGCTTGGCCAACAGTGGTCTCCGCGGTGGTATCCAGGACCCGTTTCCTTTCCCAATTGAGAATGATCTGCATCAGCTGAGGCGAGAGGCTTCTTTAAGATCTCAGGGTACTCGTATGATACTGAACAGCTATTCGTGGACAGACGTCCACAGCAGGAGCCCAGCGGAAAGAGCGGGAGCTGCTTGGCGGCAGTACACAGCTTGTAGGTGTAGGGCAGTGCGGTCAGCTTGGTTTGAACAGTGGCCGCACATCTTGAGCTGCGTGGCAGGCCTTTTTTGGATCTCGGGCGATGGACTGCTGGTCTTGTAGCCGGCCCGAAATGGTCGGTTTATATTCGTTCATCTGACATCTCACACGGCGCGCGTTACAGCCCAACGTGTTGCCTTCTTTCGATGGCTTCCGTGGTCCGAACTTAGTAGAACCGCGGAAAGGAAGACGACGGAATCCGATGAGCTCCGCAAGCTGCTGCAGGGCCTCCCACGGTATGCGCCGTGTCCTTGTCATGAGAGTTGAAAGGACCAATTCGAGAAGTGCTCTTTGACCTATCAGACCAAGCGTGGACAGTCAAGATATACCCAAGGAGCAGCACTTTGCAACCTACAAGAACTCTCTTCTCAGTCGGTTCTTCGGGGCCTACGTGACCTGGCTTGCAGGTTTTGCATGGTTGAGAAGTTGAGTAGCGCCCCGGAGGATGCGCCCCGGAGGATGCGCCCCGTAGTTGCGTGACGCTACACTCGCAAGCAATCGAAGGAGCTTATACTGGACCGTCGCCGAGTTCGGTTGGTGGTGATGAACAACACGTGCCTTGTCGCAGCTTCACTTTACAGGGCAGTCTTTCAGTCTTTGAGCAGCACAGGTTTGCATGCGCCCTTCAGCCTCATGTAGTCTACGAGCCTTGGCAGCACAGCCTACTCTCCTTGCTGACAAAGATCAGAGAAGATTGTGCAGCACACGGCAAAGTCTGAGCAAAGCGGGATCATCTCTGAGGATCTCAAGGGCACAACGGAAGATCGGTGGGTCAATCCGCGACCGGGCACAGCTCTTTGGCTTCTGATGCAGCCATTTGCAGCCCGCAAATCGCACGGGTCAGGGAAAGAGAGATGAAAGATGAGTTGAGAGCGAGATCGCAGCGAGATTCGTGAGGTTCTGAAGGACTTGAACTTTGCGGACAAAACCATCGGCATTCCGGATGCAGGGCTGCATCTTCCTTCCCCCAATTCCACCTGCACTTTTTGTTGGCAAGAGCAGTATAGCCTGTATAGCTTCATAGGTTCAGTAGCAGTCTTCTCAACGAAGGACTTGAAACAGAAGGCTGCGCTGCTGCACATCCTGAAGAGAGACACCCAGTTCCTGCGGAACCAGCATGCCGCCTGGTGATGGTTAGAAGCCAGATTGTGCCGCACGCCCAGTACGAGTATCAGCAGGGCTTTTTTTGCCTGAGGTGATGGACTACTCTGTATGCCTTGGCGTGCACTACTGCGAGGAGTCTGCAGCTCCAGTGCCGAAGCTTTGACTGCTTTGAAGCTGCAATTACATGGTGGCATCCATGTTCGATCACTTCTGCATGATTTGCCCACCGCGGTGTTCTCCGATTGTTGTCAATGAGGCCATTGTTTTTCTTATTGCTGTTCATTCTTTTAAAAATCCGTTTCCAACCTCATGCCTCGTTTAGATCTTGTGCATCGTAGTCATGCAGCCCTGCGTAGCTAGCAGTGGGAGTTCTGTCAGGAGTCCGTGACGCCAGACATTCTGTCTCAAACTTGATTAGCATATGTGGGCTTCCGGAAAGGAGAATAGCTATCCGAACGCTGAGCTCATCACGCCCGAACCGGGTATCTCCTCCGTCCTCTGGCCTGAAGTTGGCAAGGTCCATCGTGATGTACTCATGCCAAGCTGGCCAGCATATGTGTGGTCCTACCTAAGCCAAGAGCGAACCAAAACATGAGCCAGAGACCTTCAAAGCCATATTCAGAATATTTCAGGATCACAACAGCCCTCCCAAGCACACCGCCTTATCTTCCACCGAGTCTCTGGCGGTCCTGCGCGGCTACGAGCCCAAGTACCAGTGCACGCTGGCGCCAGAGCTGCAGTACAGTTTAGTGCAGGGTGCGGGATTCGGGCCGAAATCAACAGAACATCTTAGATTACTTCATGTACTCTGGGGGCTTCCTTACGAAACGCTTCGCTTCGAGATAAATTGGCATTTTGTAGACTGTGAGGGGTGAGCCGTGTATTGACGTGAAACTTTATGAGCATGGTCATCTCTCGTCGAGAGCATGCAGATCCAAAGTATTGTCGCAGCAGTGACGAATGTGAAGTGGCAGAAATACACTTTCAGTGCAGGCTTGCGATCCCTGGGCACTCCGAGGTACGGAACCAGCCTTCGCAGAAGGTGGTTTTCTTCATCGGCATCATCGACACCGGGCTTGCCATGGAAGTGATGTTAGTTCCAGAGCTCCCTTGCGGATAGTCATTCAGAACGGCAGTGAAGTTGAGAGAGAGTCTTGACTCGGTTCCTCAGGACATCTTGCAGCAGTTCACCTGGATGAAGGCCTTGGCCCATACAGTGAAGCTTCTCGGCGTTGTGTCAGTGGCCACCGCGGCCTCACAAACCCCTAAAGCCCTAAAGTTTGAGAAGCCTTGCAGCATCTTGCAGCCCTCCGTTGAAGAGGTCACTCAGCCTTGGCTGGGTCCATGAGATCGACACAGCGCCACCGGCCTACTATGCACGGCGCTTCAAAACGCACCTCGACAGAGCTGGAGGGACGCTCATCCGGGTTTGTCGGTCTGTGACTCGTTGCCATGCTCAGACACGCTCAGATCTTTACGAATAAGTGCCCAGTTCAAGTTCAAACTACCAGCCGCCACAAATGCTGCAAGCTTGCTGTGGCGAGCCCAGGTCGTTTTGCGCGAGTCTCGGCCGGAATGGGTTGCTGGTGCCACTGAGGTCCAGCTTCGGGCTTTGGGCTTGAGGGCTGGCAGCGTGATGTTTCATTGAAACCCTGAAAAGCCCTGAACAAAAACCCTTCAAACCCGCGCTGTGTTGCCCCATGCTCCCCAGCCAAGGAAAGTGCAGACATTCCGGGAGCCCGAGGAGCATTGAAGTGCAGCCCTTCACTCGCTGACAAGACGGAAGGATGGGGGGGGGGACCTGGCCAGGATCGTGTTACGCGCTTCGTCCGACGCCTGCGCTTGGGCATCGAGAACGGCTGCTTTGACAAGCATGTGGAGCAAGACCATCCGCCTACTAGTGCAAGCGCCTCATTCCTCAAACTTTACCCTCCAAGCCCCCCCCCCCCCCCCCTCTCCCATGAAATAAGATCAGCGAAGCCAGAAGCAGAAGACAAACAGTTTGACGTTGCTACTTCACTCCACCGCTTCGCTGCCTTACAGAGTGCCGGTTTCAAGCTCGTTGCGTACTTCCACGTTCTGTAATTCGCAAACCTCAAGGCGAAAGGCCATTTATTTCCTGCCTGCCTGCCATCATACAAAGCATGAACCGCAATCTTCAAGTAGACAAAATCCATGACGGCCAGCCATGCAGCCATGTGTTATGTGCCACATTGTTCCACCGAACCCCGGCCTCTTCGCGCGATTCAGCCTGAGGCACAGTACATTGTCCCACGTTCCTCAGCCTTGAGCGGCCACGCCTGGAGACGGATGCCGTGCCTTATCCCAACACAAGTTAAGATTGTATCCTGCCCCCTGCCACAGTTCCCCTCATTTTTCAGAGTAATGTCAATAAATGACAATGTCCCCAGGAGTTCAGCGCCGACCCAACTGCTGATGTGACGCTGGACGAGGCTGTGGACTTTGCTGTGAGGCGCGCCAGCACGCTGAAAGTGAAACATTGAAGACATGGATATGTTAAAATCGAAAAGGAACATGGCTTCTCGCATCCGCGCTTGTTCTCCTGTCCGCTTGTTCTCCTTCTGCCCTTGAGACATTTTTGTGTTTCAGGCGTGGTGGGCAACTCCTGGTGGCCCGGCGTGGACTGCTCCGGAGCCGAACGGAAGAGGTGGAAGCCTTCCTGGACATGGATCGCCACGCGCTGATCTTTCAGGAGTGCGGCAGTACGGCAGAGTCTCTTCAACCCTCAACTTAAGTGTTCCAACACCATAGCTCATGACAGAGTCACGGCCGCTCGAAAGACTCCAGAACACTACCTCGCAAGTCTTCCACATGCACAAGTGCTTCGGCGAAGTCACTTTCGAGTCGTCACGAGGTGTTGCTACTGGACCCTTCACAGGCACACTTGAGGCCCGGGCTCTACTGGTAGTAGTTTCCAGGAGATGGCTCGGCGTCCCTATGCGCGCGGCCGCCGGCCCACTTCGCTGGTGGCTTGCTACAAAATCCGGCGCGTGTACCTGACCATCGTCTGCTACAGGCGCCAGGAATTTCCAAATGGATCTGCAGGGCGTGACCTGTTTTACAAACTTTGTTCCATGCATTTCAAATGCATGCATGTTGATGCTTTTGTTCCTTGTTTTGCGTGGTTTGAGGGATTGCATTTCAGGCCGCGCGACTTGTACTGCATGGCGTGTCGCTCCCACATGCAGCCCGGCCCGACATACGAGGTCACCTGGGATACTAAGAGCCCCGGGTGTTTACACTGGTGCTTTTAAGCATAGAATGCCAGCCCAACAATCTCCATGGGCAGAGCTGCGGCCCTGAAACGAGGAGAGCCTTTGCTAAGGAAGATTGAAGCTGAGCCGCCCGAGTCACGGCGCTTCACGGTGGAGGTACACTGGCAGAGCAGCATGGGTGTAAGAGCCGATGTGATGTCAGGATATGTCAGGGTCGTAGACTCGAGGCGAAGGCTGTGAGTGAGATTACTTGTTTGATTGTGGAATGGGGGTCTTTTCTCCAAGAGCTCTCGAACCAACGCCTTGTCCTTGCAGAGTCCAGAACCACCTTTTCCTAAGTCTTCACACCATGTTTTTTGCAGGCCGATGACGAGGAGCCGCTCAGGTTCACTGCCCCCAGCAGACGCCAGGCGTGGCCCACGGTGTAGGCACACTGGAGGCCTAGAAATATTAAGTCTATGCTTACGCTTAGGGCTTGCGATTTTGGTGCGGGTTATGGCTTGAGGTTTAAGGGTTGAGGGCTTTTCGATTGGTTGAACTGCAGAGGTCGGGGGCACCACACCATAGGTGGATAGCATGGGGTATGGCTGGGCCGGCGCTGCCCTGTTCCAGACGGTTCCATCACACGGAGTCGACTTGGGGGAACCGTTGGGTGAATCTCTCCTCCAGGTGGCAACGACTGCCGCCAGAAATAAGTTGCAGAGTATGTCCCAGTCCGATTCGCCTTGACAGGCGAAGCTCTGGGTCACTGCCCTGGAGGCAAGACCCGTCGCCTCTATCGTCACTGCAGGGCTACTTGCACATGGCTCCACATTCCTGGATGAGCTGCAAACGAACAACTGTTCGATGCATCTTCCAGGGTACTTCAGTAAACGAGGCTCTGCTCTTTCGTGTTTTGCTAGGTGGCGGCTGGCTACGTGGAAGCTAACGTGGAAGATGTCAGGGAAGCGCAGGCTGCAGCGCTGGCTCCTGACTCAGTTCTTTGTTTCGTGGGCCGCCCGGCGGCGGGCCATTCGAGCCGTTTCGAGCCGTTAACCTAGTGCATAGTCTCGCTGCTACAGGTGCAGTTCGAGTACAAGACCTGTTGAGATTGGTTAAGGTGAGCTCCGCCAGTGGCCGCCCTGGCCTGGCGGACGGGGCCTTCCTTTCCAAACCTGCCTCGGCAGTGGCGTGGACGAACTTCCTTGGGACTTTGAGATGTGCACATCTTTTTGCAAGAGTACTTCAGAAGTTGGGGTTTAAGGCTAATGGCCCTCTGCATCAAGGTGCGCGCCGCGCTGCTCGGCTCGCTGGACCTTCTCTTGGAGGATGCTTAGAAGGCTTAGATGAGATTTGGAGTATATCTTTGAGGCCTTGAACAAACTTGAGGGGGTTCGGATTGGATGAGGTCGTAGCACAGAGCAGCGGTCATTCGTGTTGGCATGTGCTGGCTCGGATCTGCAGGAGAAGGAGCTGGCAGGGGTGCTCAGCACCGCACGTCAGGCTGACAACGTGATGACTGCTCCTCCAACTAGTGATATGTGCGGAGCATGCGGCTTAGCGCAAGTGCTTCTGCTCGTCTTCCAGGCTCAGATCGCATAATCGAGGTAGGTTAGACACGCCCCACATAAACTCCCTGGCCGGAGGCAAGACACGGGCTGCTCGAGCCATACCTTTTGGGACCAGAGGCATCAGCATCGGAACGGAACGATGACCCTCTGACTGTCTGACTCTTTCTTCACTTTTTCGAGAAGCCTCATGCCCCTGTTTGTGGGAAGCGAACATTGACCACTGTACATCCAGGCAGAGCGTCGATGGCAGAAGCGCCGTCTGAAATGGATTTTTGGCTTCGCTACTCGCCGGAATGATATATTTTTTGATGTTAAGGTACTTGTCTCTGGGTGTGGGTATGCAATTATTTTGCATATATATATATATGTATATACTACAAAAGCATATACAGATGACCTCAACATCTGAGGTTGATGCAGATGGAACGGGAGCCCTGTCCATCGAGAAGATCAATCTGCCACGGGTCTGCAGCGATTGATGCGGAGGGCAAGACCGAACAGCCTCGAACGAACGCGCACACTTCTCACTTTGGGGTTCAGGGTTCAGGGTTCAGGGTTTAGGGTTTAGGGTTTGAGTATCAGGAAGTACCTTCTTTGGTTCCTGTTGCTGCATGGGCCTCCGAAATCTTGGCAGGTTATGGCATGAGATGAACATCAATGAGAAGGAGGGACAGCAGGCTGGAGAGTCTGGAGGGAAACGAGCTTCGACTTCCTTGCCCTTCTCTTCTGCTTGCTTTGCCAATACACCTTGGATCATGACGTGTCCGCATGGACAGGCGGACAGGAATAGCAGAGTAGCACTTGCAGGAGAGTGGCCTGTGCTTGTGGCAAGACTCAATCTGCCAGGTCCTAACAGCGTTCCTGCGAGAGGCGCCTTGCTCAACTGGCTTCTGTGCGCTTTTGGTATCTCATTTTCTCATTGCCGGCAGCTGCTACAGAAGATAGCTAATGGCCAGTACTAGTACCTAGTAATGATAAGCAGGAAGGAAGCAAAAAGCGCAGCATTGTAAAAGGCCCTCGCCCCTGCCGGTCGTTCAGCAAGCCAGGGCAAATTGACCGCCCCCACCCAATCCTCACAGGGAAGCATCCAAAGGAGAGACTGTCAGAGACCATAATTGAGGGAGTTGCGCATGTACAAATGTATATATATATATAGACGCGCATGCAAGTGTGCGTGTGTGTATGCGTGCAATGCATGTCTGTAGTCCTAGTATGTATATATATATATACACACATGTGAATTACACAGTTGCATCGTATGTCACGACAGCTAGTTCCGGAGGAGCTTGCTTCTTGCTTATATTGGATCGAAAAACAGGTCCGAGGCCTTAACGGTCTGATAAATCGATGGTTACTGGCTTGTACGGAGGGGGGGGGGCCAACATCCATGTCCAGTTTCATGAAGGTCTGGGTGGGTAGTAAAGAAACCCGTTTTAGAAGCCCGTGTATGCTTCAAAGCTGGCACGTTGCCGAGAAGACCCTCCCGCACGCTGGCCCCCCTGTCCGCGCCTCCGTACTGCTGCCATTATTCGTTAGTATACTGCACAGGCCGCACATGCCCACTAAGTTACCACTGGAGATGCCAGAACTCAGGATCTGGCAGTCCTGCGACTCCCCTTCTTGAACACATTCAGAGACATCTAGAGCCCATGCTCAAACCCTTCGCCGCCTTCCCCCGCAAAGCCCCAGGAGCGGCAGGGACGTCGCTCTGGGGGCGGCCGCCAAATCGGAGGCGGCCAAGTGCTGCGGCTCCAGGTGCGGAGTGCTTCGGGGGTTGTCTTTCTTGGGCTTGAAGGGTTCAAGGTTTGGCAATGTTACTTATTGAAAAGGCTACTTTTGAGCGATGCTGGGCTTGGCGCCTGGCAGCTACCAGCTGCCAGCAGGACTGGACAAAAATGCTCTCCCTGGTGGATAGCGCATATGCCTGCGGCCTAAGAAGACATGCGCTTGTGTCTGCTTCATATTGCTGAAGCCTTGAAAATCTTAAAGCTTGACTTTTTCTGCTTGACTGTCTGAACCGCAGGCGCTGCCTTTGGAGCTTCAAGTTTTTGATGCACCCTAGAGTCTTCTAGCTCCTTCTTCTGGTGGCAGTTTGTGCAAGCAAGTGTTGAATATTGTGCTAGCTGTGCATATGTGTCCCTCCACTGTGACCGTCTCTTCAAACCAGGTCAAGGCAGTCCACCGGTGTGTGCGAGACCACCTCCACCTTGGCCGGGCAGCTGCACGCAGCGGCGGAACGCCTCCTGACTGCAAAAAGAAGTACCGATGCCAGCCGACCCGATTCCTTGTTGGGGGGAAGTGCCTGGCAAACTCCAAACAAGACGGCTCGGCTGTGTCTCTGCTGGCACTCTTCGAGGTGTGTAGCGTCAGGGGCCAATCGTCAGAGTTGTCAGAGTTATGTGCCTGACGTTCATAACAACGATGTGTGCCTAGTCTGCCGCTCAATCTCTATAATGAGCCTGAACATCACTGGAAATCCGAAGGACCTCCTTACCCAAGTCCGTCTCCATCCCAGACGCTGCATCAGGATCACAGAGCTCATGGTGCATGGTCCGGGCTCGGAGGTGCCGGTGCAGGTGCAGGCAGCCCTTGTTCATGGGGAGATGCAAGCTGTGGGGGTGCACGAATGCGTGGCATGCATGACGGGAAGTGAGGCCTGTTACTGCGCTGGGGCTTTGTTGGTGTGTTGTCGGATGAGGGCAGCCCAGCAATCAGCGGGGCGATGGTATCGATCACATCTTCTGACTTCCTTTCCAGGTCACTGCAGATGACTTGGCGGGCTTCTTTGCGGGCATCCAGGGCGTCCCCTGGCCGAGACTCACTTAAAGAACTCAACTGCCTCCTTTGCGTGTTCATTATTGCCATTTGTTATTCCACGTTATTCCTTTGTCTTTGCTTGAGTTAGGTCTGGCCACCCCCCTCGAAGCAACAAGTTGAGAGACTGCTCGCGCGCTTCTTGGTCGCATCAAGGCATCACGGCAAGTAACCTTTGTTGGGCTTCTGTGTTGTATGAGGTCTCCCTGCACCACTCACCAGGCAGCACAGCCTCTCTGCAGAAGCGCCACTGGACACACTATCAGTGTGTGTGTGTGTGTGTGTGCGTGTGTGATGATCTTGGCGGCAGGGCTTCAGTTTGTGCTGGAGAACATGGCCCATTGTCTCAGGCTGGTGCAGATGCTTTGCTCGCCAGGCAGGGCAGCAAGTCAGGTGTGGGCTGGAGTCCACACTCTAGCTCTAGAGCCTTTGCGAAACACGCAGCTGGATTCAAAACTCAGGGAACGCGCTGGTAGACCCAGCGAAGCGGTCCTTGTTTCAGGACCTTTCAAAAGACGCTTTGCACGGCCCGTGGGTCAACAGCAGTGAGCTGCTTGGTCATGCAACGGGAACGAAGCCTTTTTTCAACTTCGCCAGGACATGACCCAGCCCTTGTGCGCATACTTTGTGGATACATCGCACAACACCTACTTGGAGGCAGCTGCGGCACTTCTTGCTTCACAAGCAGCATGTGTGTATTTTGTACCAACCAGGTACACAGAATCCACAGACTCATTGGCCTCAAAGCTGAAGAGCCTCACCCGATCCCCGAAAGTGTTCCTGGTCGGCAGGGCAGGGCCCTTCCCAAAAACGTGTTTGTTGCTTGGAGGGCAACCAGCTCAGCAGCCGGTCCTCCGTGCTCCGCTATGTGGAGGTGCTCCGTGCCGGATGCCGCTCTGTGGAGGCAACAATCCAAAAAGCCTGGACCGGTAGGGTTTAGGGTTTAGGGTTTAGGGTATAGGGTATAGGGTATAGGGTTTAGGGTTTGGGGTTTAGGGTCTCATCAGAGATTGTTTGGGTGGCTTGGCGAGGTGGACGTTTGGGATGGCAGCAATGGCGAGCCGGTGGTGAAGCACGGCTACACCGTGACCACTGAAGTGCCTTGGGTGGAAACAGCAAAGACGCACAAGACACCTACACATTTTTTAGACGGCTGTCTTGATGGTTGCTTTAACTTCTCAGTGCTTTGCTATACATTGACCTCGGCGGGCCTGCACTATGGTTTTCAAATCTTGAATGCAGGTGCTTTTCCAGGATGTCATTCAGGCCCGCTTGGCTTGCGACGACACACACTTCTGTACATTGCGCTTCAGTTCAGTCAGCCAGCATTGATTCAAGGCAGAGAGTTGATGAGTTCAGTGATAGTCGTCAATTGCAGCTTGTGAGGAGCACGCTTGCTTATTCAGTCACAATCGAATGTTTGGTCTTGACAGCTTCTTTGCTTTCTCGTTAACCAGGCAATCGCAGATCATGCGTTCCTAGGCAGCAAACATGTCCAGCATTTTGTCTTGCAGCTAACGTTCAGTGAAGGGTCGTTAGTCGTTGGTCAATGGAACACTTGACTGACTGGCTTTGCTAGCTTTCCCAAAACATCTGCTCAGTTCCTTTGATGTTGGCCAAGGTTCGTTGCGTCCGAATTCCCTGTCATAATCTCCATTGCCCCTCAGATGCACCTGGTCTCGTAACATCGTTGGTCCCGTATGTTGTCGTTGTTACAGCAAAGCGAGCCGGTCTTCCGGCCCACGGGGCCGAAACCACTTCAAGGCAGCCCGAATTCAGTTTCGCTTGGATCTCAGGAGCAACACTGCTGCGCTGCGCAGCGGGTCCGACAGGGGCAGATCATGTCCGAGGTTCTGGGAGACCAGCTGCTGAGGCCAGGGCAGAGCATGCAGAGGTTGGCAAAGTTGCTGATGGCCACGGGCGAGCTGTGCTTTGTGGCCTCGCTCCGGCATTTGCACAGCGCGCTGGTTGTGCTAGGCCGCCATGGGACGAGCAGCACCAGTGTATCGACAGCATGGAGGCTGCAGGGACGTCTGCACGACGCGCAGTTCCCGGTTGAACTGCGGAGTCCTACTGTTGTCTGGGCAGTGCCAGGCGGAGTCCATCTCGCCGTGGTCGGCGCGGAAACGGGTGCTCGTGAAATCCTCGCACCCCGGCAAGTGGCATTTTGCAGGATCGGACCTTTTAAGCAACCAAAAAGAACAGCAGGTATGTATGAGAACCCAAGAAAGTTCAGAGCCGGGCTTCTGTGGCTTTGGCATTACTGGGGAACCTCAATTTATGGTTTAGAGTTTGGGTTGGGGCAGGTTAGGGCGTGAGCAGAGGTCCACCCAACATTGTTCCTTGGGTTTGGGGGTCTTACCCTACATTCCCACTCTCATCAAGTGTTCTCGGAATGTGCCTCGGGTTTGGGGCCTTACCCTGCATTCCCAATCTCATCAAGTGTTTTCGGAATCCTTTTCAATGAGGGTCGGACACGCTTTGCCAGCGGCTCTAGAACTTTTTCCAGAAGCCCGCAGGAGGACTCACAAAACATTCCGAACCCGTTTTGAGACCGTTTCAATTCATGTATGAAAAGGAAAGGAGCCTTAAAGCTGGAGGTGCTTCTCATGCTCTGACTCTGAGGGCAATCTCTCAGGCTTGCGCTCTGTACAGTGCTTCTGTGTGTCCAGCACCCTGGAAGGGGGCTACTGCCAAAACAGGCCGCCGAAGCAGGTTCATGGAGGGTTTGAGGTTTAGGATTTGGCTGCTTTGCCACCCATCTATGCGGATGGGGTGATGTCCAGGCCCTCACTTTGATGACCCAGTAAGCTCGCCTCGCACGTGGCACGGCCACCTTCCACGTCAAATCAGGTATCTGCGCCCGTTCCCTTGGGTTCTGGAGGTGGTTGGCCTTTTCAAGGGAGCCCACATCCCAACCCCATGTTCCTTCTCGTGCGGCTACAACCTTCTTTTAAGAACAACCATAAGACCAGAAGTGAAAAAATTGTTTATGCGGGCAGGCCGCTGAGACGGCGTGGGGTGAGATGAATGCCTGGTAGCAACTACACGAGGATTGGCTGCTGCGAGCGATGCCGGCGGCCACTTCCAATCTATGACCGCTGTGTGGCCCTGCCCACACGGAAGCTTGGGCTCGTAAAGATCTTTTGTGCCGAACAGTTGTTGCTATTTGGGTGTTTCCGCGTTTCCGTGTCGACAGAATGTGTGTCGATGTCGGTTCAGCATCATGCATGACATCATGATCTGTTCATGCATGAGCAAGGAAGCTGCTTCACAAGCTGGTGGAGAGGGAGGTGCGGCTTTGCTGCGGGGGCTGTGACTTTCGAGCAGGGAGCTCGAAAGAGACGAAGAAGCAGAAGCAGCAGAAGAAGAAGAAGAAGAAGGAAGAAGAAGAAGAGGACTACTAATAATCATAAGAAGAAGAAGAGGAAGAAGAAGAATAATCATAATGAGAAGAAGATAGCGCACAAATGGGTATCAGCTTAGACCAAGGCGTGAAGAAACAATCGCAAGCAGAACACGCTTCCGGGCTTTAGACAGTGTTTGAATCCGGATCGGTGTTCACGGCTGAATCGCTTCCGCTCGCAGTATCGTCGTGAAGTTGTTTGGCTACCTTGAGCCTGTGGCAGTTACACGATGGGAGTGCTTCTCCGAGTGCCGTCTCTGTGGAGCAGGACAATGTGCTGCTGCGGTTCTGTAAGGGGAACTGTCGGGGGCTGTGATGGTCAGTGCAGGATTCGAGCTACGGGTTTGCTGTCGCTTCCGGCACCGCGGCGAAGGTCGGGGTACCTTCGGAAACCATAATGCGCATAAAGCCTCGAAGTTGCAAGAAGGCTACTACCTTGAACAGATTCCCCAATCACTTGGAACACTGAGCGGCACGAAGCCCTGCATGCCCCGAGCTCACACCATTGTTGCAGTTCAAGATTGTATTCGTTAGTAGGAAGCAGCCAGACATGTGAGCATACATGTCGACATCGTCGATGACTGAACTTCAGGTGCACAAGCTAGAGAAGAGCCTGGGACGTGATGCCCTGCTGCGCTGGAATGGTGCCCACCTTTCGCGTGTCTACCCTGAGGGCACGCGCATAGGATCGGGCAACGTGGATCCAGCAGCTCGGCTGTAAAAGTACTGATGCATGTGCAGCACCCATCAGTACTTCATCAGGACACGCAGATCCGCCTCCGATCTTGTAACCAAAGCTGCAGGTGCCCATGTGGCTGTGCGGCGTACAGATGGTGGCCATGAACTATCAGACGTCAGACACCGGCCTGTTGCTGAACGAAGGACCTTACAATCCCCTGCCGCCGTCGTTTGAATGAAACTCTGAACGCTGCGCGTCGCCCACCTCGGCCCGGCCCATGCAGGGTTTACTTCTAAGGGTTGAGGGCAAGGGTTGTAGGGTCCATGCATGTCTACTTCCAGAGCTTGCTTTGACATGGTGCGTGGTGGATTTCTGCACGGTCCATACTCAGCTCAGTGGCCGATCCCCTCCCCGCCCGCACAGTCGCACTAAGCCACCCCCCCCCCTTCCCTGACACCCTCAAACCCCCCCTTCTGCCCCGACCCCCCACAAAGCGGCGGGGCAGGGGAATAGGGGTCGTGAGAACCGCAGAAACCATTGGCTCGAAAGAATCGTATCTATTCGTTTTCAGACCGCGAGTCACGTCCCTAAGCGGACTGCGTCGCGCCAGTCTTCTCACAAGTTTCTCACCGGTTGAGAGTTACTTTCAGGGCCGGACTTGACGTCGCATGCCCGTCGCCTTGACGATGCAGTCTGAAGTTGCACTTGCATTTTTTAATCTTCCATGGCAGGGCTGCATTTCTCGGTTGCTTTGTTGAGACTGTACATCTTATCTCATCTCAACTGCTTGGTCTTGAAGCTAGCTTTGCAGTGTTTTGGTGTGGAGGCCTGTTTCGTAACTATAATGGTGGATGCGGCTATGTTTTGCACCTTGGCCTTCTTCAAGTTGTATGCATGATCCTGCCATCCGCATTTGTTGCCTAAGTTGCCTACAACACGACTGCATGAAGAGCCCCCCGCAGAGCCGGTCTGCCAGAAACTCAGGAAGCCGCCTCTGATCGACCGCACGTCTGCATCGCGGAGGCATCCTGCTGACATGGCTTCAGTGTCCATGCCGCTAGCTGCACAGACTGCCCCATGTTGTGCGAGTCTGCGAAGGCTTCACCTCTGCATTTGCTGTGGGCACCGTCTTCCAAGGCAACACCCAAAACCATGCGCAGTTGATACGACAAGCACAGCTCTTGAGAGCTCGAAGCGATGCATTGCGATCTAGTTTTTACTTGGTGGCAGCGCACAGTGTGCAGGCCCGACCTTTCACTGGGCGAGACGCGTGGCGCCACTTGGGCAGCGAGCGGAGATTGTGGAGATAGCGAGAGCTACAGAGTTCAGTTCCCTTCTGAGCTGGCATGTCAGGTGAGCTCGCCAATGGTTTCTGTGTCCCTAGAGCCTGGCCAGCAGGCGCTGGGCAGTTGAACGCTGTGTTCAAGCTGAGAGCCACACTCGCTTGCTGTTCCTCGACAAGTCCACAATCCTCTAATTTCGTTTTGTCCGAGGTGTCCCACACCCGAGCTGTGAAGCAAGATGGCTACCACCCTGTCTTCGACCACGAGGCCCTGCGGCCCTGCGACCCGCAAGTTCTACCACAAATAGTCTTGCTGTTGGCTCGGCCTGCTGTGCACGCCGGTTAGAGAACCCATGGGCGCGAGGGAAAACAAGCGGCAAATTCTTGTGTCAGGTGGAGCTGCAGTTGTCAGACAGCCCGTTGCACATCCTGACTTTCGAGGTCTTCGATGCTTGGAGAGGAGAACAAGGTATACTTTAGATTGGAGGAAGCCTTAGGAAGCCTGAGGAAGAGGTTTCAGAGGATTAGGATGGAGGGCCCGACGGATGCGTGAGAACTGATGTCTTTGCTCAGGACACTCCCAAAGGCAGAACCATGGCCAGGAGTTTTGTGCTTCATGGTGGATGCTCCCGGGTGTCCCAAAATGTTGAAGGTTGAGACATGTTGAGACGTTGCTGAGACGCGCATATTGTAGCGTCCTTGGCAACATTTTGCAGTGTATCAGGGATCTGTTCATATATCAAGCTTGGTCAGACACTTTGGCACATCTCCGGTATGAGTTCTGGAGCTGCAAAAATCCTGGCAGGAGTGCTGTGACTCTCGATGCCGTGCGCACGGGCTTTCGCTGGCTGGCCCTCCACAGCCCACAGGGCCACAGCATTCCAAGGTGTGGCCTTCTGCTGAAGGTGCAGTTTCTGCCCTGACAATGTTTTCCATGCAGCGGAGCTGCAAGTTGACCGAAGCACCCGTGATGGTGCAATCGCCGTTAATGCACTTACTGCTGTGCGAGAAGACATCGGGAACCTTCTCGCAGCTTGCTCGACGATCTTTGGCCAGAGTCTTCTCGCGCAGCGGTGGCCCTAGCAACATGTTAATGCGCTCTCATCTGGGGAGCCACAGGAGAAGTGCAGACGACATAGGTGGTACTCTGCCTCCCACACGACCTCCCAGACCCTCATGCTGAATGCAAAGGCCCTTGAAGGGCTCCAGGTGTCCATTCTGTCTGAGGGCGACAACGAGCATTTGACTGAAAAGCGTTCCTTCCTCGCAGCAGGACGATGTATTCTAAGATCTTAGGTGTCAGAAGGCCCAAGTCAGGCCGTTGGGCTATTTATTGGGTTAATTCTGTAGTTTGCAGTGGCTTTCTGCAAGCGTTTTTCACATCATCGCTTTTTCACAGAAGCGCCCTCTTAGGAGAGGTCTGTTGCTCTCCGAGCTCGGTCATGCTTCTTCTGCAATCCCCTGTGCTCCCACGATGGAAGGGTTCTGCACTCCGTACTGAGCCGCAAAAAAAAGTGGGGCCAGAAGTGCACCAGCGCACTGTGCTTTTCTATGTCATGCAGGCAGCGCGCGAAGTGTTTCCTGAGGCCTGGAAGCTCCATCACCTCGGTGGCCTTCGTGCGAACGGGGGCCCTTCAGGTGGGTGAGGGCTTGCCACAAGCGTCATGGCGTTATGGTCGGGTGATGGCATGTAGCCGCACAGGCTTGGAACCAGATGCTCAAGGTGGCTCCGCGGTCGGTCCTGAGCGGACTCTGGCGGGAGGCCAGAAGTGTTTTTCCTAGACCTGTCCAGGGGCTCTCCATGCCTAGTAGTCTGGAGGCGACATGCCTGAGACTTTGCCAGGTTCTGCAGCTCGTCCTTCAGGGGCCCTGTGGGAACGGCACCTCAGCCGCTTTTCACTTTTCACGCTTTGCCTCGTTTCCTTTGCAGAAACCTCCGTTCTTTGCTAGGAGAAGACAATCATGGTGATACCACCCTTTGGCACAGACGAGTTGTGTGTTCTTGCAAAGGTTGTGCCCAAACTTTCATATCCTGCAGTGGTTCTTGCTGGTGTTTAAAGGCGAGTTACCCGTAGGGATGCACGAAGGTTTCGCCACCGCGACACTCAGAACATACTCACCCATACCATGCCAGACTACCTGCTCCCTACCCCGACTCCTGCACGCTTGGGAATCGCACAAACATGTCCATCATGGAGTTCATAGCACTGTTAAGAAGTACATTTCGACCCTTTCCCTTGAAACATGTCTGCTTCGGGACTGTTGGTCTAGATGTAGAAACCAGGGCCAACCAAGACGAACCTACATTCATGCCATTGGCATCTGTTGGTCTTCAGACCATGCTAGAGTCACCTGGAGTCGCTGCCGACAGGGGGTGCTTGCTAGTGCTTGCCGAGGTGATGCGGACTTTGGTTCCCTCTCCAACCTGCGGAAGCTTCGTGTGGCCAGATGCCCAGTAGCAGCAGGTAGAACTTCTGAAGCCCTTTGAAGGCTCTTGGGGGCGTTTGCGGGACTCGCACGTGTTGCACGTTTTGCGCCATTGCGCGCCCCTGCCGTTCAGGCAGTCGCCTGCCGAGCAGGACTCGTGGCTCTGCCTCCGCGGCTGGCGTTCGGACGCCTGGTGGAGCATGTGCAGCCCAGTCCGCTCGTTTCACAATTTCAAAGCTGAGTTAAGCTCGAACGCTCTGCGACTCTGTCCGAAGAATCCACCCGCTTCCATCCATAGGCCCTGGCGCTACGAGCGGGGCGCGCGCTCTCTCCTGGTCAATTTTGCAGAGGCTCGACGCAGTGCCTCCTGAAGATCAAGTGGAGTGCGGAGAAGCAGCATGAAGTAGCTATAAGATGCTATAAGCTTAATGTTCCCTGTTGCTAGCCGCTAGCCAGAGAGCTGCAGGCCACGGGCGGCTCTGCACCAATAGCCTCCGCAGGCATGACGGGAGCCGAGCGTCATGTTGTCAAAAACCTTCCATCAGTTTTCCAGCTCTGCAGTTTCCGTGCATTGCCGTGACACTCAACCCCTCGGCCCGACCACCGGCATGTGCAGAGATGTGCAGAGGCGTCAACGTCGGCTCTGTGAACCAAGACGAGGACACTGAGGAGGACGCCCCAGAGGAGGTCGAGGAGGCACCTGACCCTAAGTCTTTCATTGCTCTCAGGCTCTGACAAACCTGAATGTTTTTTGCACGCGAGCGGGTAGGTGGTCGAGCTTTTGCTCTCTGCCCTCCGCGATGCTGAGACTGTGGTACGCTGGGCTGCGGCCAAGGGGGTTGGCTTGGGGCCCAGTATGGCCCAGTTATGGCCCAGTTGCGCTGTTCTCTAAGACTTCTAAGGCTTTTACGACTTAGGGTGCTCTTTGGCTGCCCGCAGAGTCAAGGTCGCATCACGAACCGGCTCTCCCGAGACTTCGGTGACCAGGTGCTGCGCTCTGGGTAGGGGGGCTCTGAGGGCAGAGATGCTTATATAATATAAAATATAACTTAACACTATATATTTATATGCGATATTCCATCTTTCAGTTTATGTCAGAAAACATGCTGGACATTCCTGGAGGTGCTCGAGTCGTTGCTGGACCGCTGCTTTTCCTTCCGCGAGACGGACAAGGCAGATTTCCATACCAGTCCAGACCCTAAACCCTAAACCCTAAACCCTAAACCCTAAATCCTATAAACCCTAAATCCTATAAACCCCAAACCCCAAACCCCAAACCCCAAACCCCAAACCCCAAACCCCAAACCCTAAACCCTAAACCCTAAACCCTAAACCCATTGGGAACCAGAGACGCAGGCCTGGCACGGCGGCTGCCTGGCCTTGGCCTGGAGCTCAGAGTGCCCAGAGGCTCAGAAGAGACGGCTTCTGATGCAAACGTGAATATCTAAGCCAGACGATGCCCTAAACCCTAAACCCTAAACCCTAAGTCCTAACCCTAAACCCTCAACCCTAAACCCGAACACTCTCTTAGAACCTGAGGAGCCAGATGGTGCCAAAGTGGTCCTTGGGTTCATCTTGCTCAGCACGCCTCCAGTCCAGTCTTGTAGAGGCCTTGTGGCGCGGGAAACTCCGCGGATTCTCTGCGGGCTTCTCTGGGCACTCGAGGGACACTTGGCGGGATTCGGGGTCGGCGCTCCAGGGATGCTCGGCGGGAGTCTCTGCGGGCCAGGGACCAGGCCCAGGAGCCAGGCGAGACACCGGGCGAGGAGGCGAGGAGGCCAGGAGGCGAGGAGGCCAGGAGGCGAGGAGGCCAGGAGGCGAGGTTGACTTAAAATCTAACAGCCCGGTAGCAAATTCCGCTACGGGTCAAACGAAAACTGCAGGCAGAGCTCACGCGGCGTGGGCTGCTTCTTCCTGATCGCCTGCCCACAGTGATTCCGCTGATCTGCCAGGCTCAAAAAAAGGGACGCGGGACCTTAAACGGGGCCGAATGTATCCTGTGGGGGAGGGGGAGGGTATTTGGGATTCTATGCTTGGAGGCTCTGCACTTCGAGCAGGTTTCTGGCAACCATGCAGTCGGTGTGGGCCTGAGGCTAGGGCATTGTAAGGATATTGCAAGACATCCTGAAGCTTCTGAAGGTTGTATGGCGATCAGTTGCTTTTTGCTTTGAGTTTTGCAGACGAGTTCGTGCAAGCTCAGCTGAGGCCAACACGTGCGGGATGCTGCGTGTTACGCCTCAACCACAGCCTCCAATGATGTGACAAAGCACATGAGATGCTGAGATGGCATTCCACATCACTTCGATGCCAACATGCCAGAGGTATGTTGGGCCTTCGCTCGTGCTTATGCGCCCGATGTCCTCCAGCCGTATGTTGAAGACCTGGCCAAAGCTCTCATCCAGGCACAAGCCGATGCTAGTTTGGGCTCAGACGGGGGCTGCTGGGATCAGTGCGGTCAATATGTCATGTAGGCTTGAATTGAGACGATGGCCTGAATGTTCTTGTGCGCTGCTTTGCCGTCTCAATCCGTATCAGCATACGCATGCACCGTATCAGCATGGGTATCCGTATGCACCGTTTTACAGGGCTGGTTTGTCAGAACCTATAGCAGCGGCTGCATGGTAATCTCAACTGTCGTCGGATGGGATTGGGGCAGTGACTTCCTGCAGCCTGCGTTCAAATGCGTTAGCTTTACAGGTGGCGGTTTACGACCGAGAAATCAACTGCCGGTGTGCACCTTACATCAGGCCTTGCACGTCGATCACGAATGCTCCCAAAGCAAATAGCGTCATTTTTCTCAAGGCAAAATAGTCAAAACAGGCCCTTGCCCCCCTTCTCCACCAACGTTGTTTATGGATCGAGCCTTCGGCAGCCAAGGCGTGCTGCAGCTGCCGCTGTGCAGGACCTGTTCATGCCTGTTCAGGTGCCTGCATGTTGACCCCAAACCGTAAACCCCAAACCCGAAACCCTAAACCCCAAACCCGAAGCCCTAAACCCGAAACCCTAAACCCTGAACCCTAAACCCTGAACCCTAAACCCTTAAAAAAAAGGAAGCCTAAACCCTAAACCCTATAAGTTTACTGCTAAACCTTATAAGTTTGCTGCAAAAGAGGAGAACGTGGGCAGACAGGGAACCTTTCCAGATGGCATCGAAGTTGCCACTCGGCCCTGCCTTTGGCTCTGATTTCTGGGAGATTTTTGCCTTACTGCTGGGCGGGAATGAGGGAATGAGGGAATGAGGTACCCTATATCCCCCTGCATACATAGATATATATATATATACATACATACATACCCTACTAACCAGCAGCAAGTTTTTGATGGCCGGACGGGATGGTCATGTCATCAGCTGAACTCTCGGAGCCACCCGAACTCTACATGTCCCAGCTCAGCTCTATAGCAGTGTCCGCAGGGAGGTGTTTGCAGAGTGGAAGTCAAGCAAGAGCGAGGAAAAATCACAAAGCAAGCCGCGCAGGGTAGAAGTGCAAAATGCAAGGGCGCGGAGTCGCGAAACCTCATATCCGCATGAGGAGATCTGATGCGCCCTTTCCAGACTGCCTGAGCAGCAGCGACGGAGAAATAGACACAGTCAACGATAAAATCACAGAGCGAGAGCCCAACAAGACGGTCCTTCGTGGACTCCTGTGGATTGTTTGGGTCATGGTTCGCCTTGCCCGTTTGTTGACTGTGCTTCCCTGCTTCCTTCGTCCCACTCTCGTGCTCAGCGCCCGCGCTCTCATGGGAGCTTATCTCACAAGAAGCCCCCAATAGGCAAACGTACTCTGGTCGAGGCCCACAGGCCTCCTGTGCCGTTTTGAAACTCTGGCCTCGAACACAAAACTAGGTCAAGTGTGAGTCGATGGGCTGATAAGCATGTTCTGTTCACTTCTGTTCCATTCTTGACTATGGAGGTTACCATCGCCGACTACTGGACTCTGTCTGGCCGACGGAATGCGCACCTCGACAACGATGTAAGCGGAGAGTGTGAGACCATTGCAGCGCCAAGTAGTGATTGGGGCCAATGTGTTCAGGTTCATGGCAGAAGCTTTTCTCAAATCACACACGCCGACTGACCCTTACGAGACCCTGGCAGGTATCTCGAGGTCGCGCCAAAGATTGCCGCCCTCGGGAATGGTGGATACAGGCTCGGATCTCACATTGCGGTCACTCTTTGTCCACCCAAAGAGATGACAATGACACTCATCGGCGAGGCAGTCGCTGATCGAGCACTTGGTGAGCCGAAAACTGGCCCACCAGGCTCCGGGCTTCGAAAGGGGATGATGGGATGCTCGTGAGGAATTGAAATCACGGTGAGCATGAGATAAAAAGATGGGGCTTTCGGATGCTTTCGGTCCGGCCTCCGAGTGGTCGTGAGAGCCCCGGTGCAGTAGCTGCTCTGTTTGGCTGTAACTTTTCGTAGGCTGTGTCTTAAATCCCATCCCTCTAATATTAACCCCCCTACCCCCCCCAATATTAAATACTCCCATTGTAGTCATACTACAGTATATGGGGGGTATGTGAGGTAGAGGGGGGGGTGTAATGATAGGGGGCAGGGGATTAGGCGGGCGCTGTTTTTGATCAGGACCTCCAGATCCGGATGCTCGCTGCCCAGGGCCTTGCCCGGCTGGCCTCGGAGCGCCGGCCTGAGCCGTCAGAGCTAAAGCATATATACATATATGTATATACTACATCTTGTTAATGTATTATATATCTACATATATGTATATACTACAGATTGTCAATTCAGTATAGATGTATATACATATATATATATATATATATATACGTATACTACATATTGTTAATTCATCATCATCATCATCATCATTATAAATAAATAAATAAATAAATAAATATATATATATGTATATGTATATGTATATGTATATATATATATGTAAGTGTTCAAAGGCCAGGTCTGGACTGAACTTGGTTTGTTTCACAGGCCACCTCAGCAGGGAGGGGTCGCCACAGATGTTGCGTGCCTGCTTTGCAGGCTCTTTGCTCAACGCATGTCTGTTACTCGCCCATGCCCGCGCGTGCCCGACCTGATATCCCCCCATTGCTTTCACGTACACACACAGCATGGGCAGATATGCGCAGCCATTCCAAGGGAATGCCAAGCTGTTAAGCTTGGGTTCATGTCACGCCCGGAGGCCCTCTGACGACACGCTCAGCTACCTGAATAAGGCTGGTGCCCTGGCCCATAGTAACGGTCTTATTCACTACGCTTGCGCTGTCCGCGCCAGTTTTGTCGAGCAATCACGGCGCTGTCGTGCTTCATTCATTCTCTGAGGGCTGGCTTGAGTGCGCCTTGCCGTGCTGTGAGTAGTTGTCAGGTGGTGATTCCAAGCCTTGTTGAACGCTCCACCGCCGAGCAAGCGAGCCTGCCACCCAACCATGTCAGTGCTAATCAACTGGCAAATATTGTGTGGACCTTGAAAAGCCTTGAAGGCTGTTCCAAGATCGAGATTTCCATGAGATGTCTGTGGACTCTGTCATGCCAGCTCGGCTCAAACTCGAGTTAGCGAAGCCACCCGCCAGAGCCCTTGACATCACGACCAGACTTCCGAGCACACTCCCACCACATCCCACTGCCCAGTCATAAGTGAAATTCTTTGTTTGAGTGACTTCCCTGCCCGCAGCCACCCAAATTAACCCCCCCCCCATTCCTGGTATCGGTTTTCCTCGCCGCCGGGTGCAGCCGCTCTGCGCAGGCAGGAGGCAACATTTGTCTGCCCTACCTAGTAGTGCCAGCATGGATGAAGCCTATTCAGCACCAGTGATCCTGGAACCAACTTGCGCTCGGAGCACATGCAGTGCAGCACGGGTTGACTCAGACTCTTCTGACCTGTCCCCAGGGATGACGCGGCCGACTGGTGACGAGCCGCAGGATGGTGTCGATGCCCACCAGTTCAAGTATGCTCTGCTACATTGCTCTAGGTCTTGCTTGAGAATGCGTGCAGGTCCTGGAATGCTGACTGTGTTCGAAGTGCCACGTGACAACTGCTTTGCCTCCAGGAGTCGACTGCCATTCGCAGACAGCGGCCCACTAAAACTTTCAGCTTGTTGTGGTTGTAGTGCTTGTTCTCATTCAGCCCACAGCAGACTCAGCTCGTCCCCAAATCTGTCCTTTCTATGCCTCTGGGGGAATTGTCAGCAGTCTACGTCGCGAGACAGTGCCATCGTGCAGCCATCAGTGGTGACCAAAACGGTTGGGAGAGCTGTCCTCGTCGTTTGCTCGCGAGTCTCAGGTGCGCGACATTTCATTGCTCCACACCCCCGTCGTAAAGCAGAGAAAATGCTAGGTAATGACGCTTGAGTTCGAAGAAGCAGGATAACAACAGTGCACTTGTCTGGTCAAGCGAGAGACATCCAAGGAATCTTCACCATGGCTGCCCCTCACCCAAGCGGCCACGTGCGGCCCCACCGTCCAGGCGGTGCATTTAAGGGTCAGGGCTAGTTTCAAGGCATTTCAAGGCTATACAAGTCCGCGATAAACAGTCAACAGCCTCGATGCAGCTTCCAGTTGACCTGGAAAGCCAACACCTTTAATCGCCCTGCCCGCCTCGGGGGCCCTGTGCCAGGAGTCCAACACCCGAAAGTCGACGGCAGGCTCTGTGGACAACTCGAGTGCAAGCTGGTAGTCGGATGTGACAACAAGATGGTAAGTCGGGGGCCGCGGATAGCATAGACCGCAATGCAATGACCGCAGCGGACGGTCCCTACCCGATGGTGTGCTTCTCAGAGTGGTTCCGCACCGAAGCAGCCCTCCATTGCCTCTTGTCGTAGTCAGAGCCCTTCAGGGCTATCGGGTCTCGGACGTCGTAGAGCTGCGGGAGACAACTTCTTGCCTCCAGAGCGACACACTCGCCGACGCATGCAGCAAGCTCTGCCAGTCCGGGCGTACTGCAGTGCTGGTGCTCAATGCGCCGAGCCCGAGCTGAATTCAGTTTGGTGGCTCGGCCTGTCGTGCCAATACAGGGCACTACTGGATCTACCGCTTTCTGCTTTCTCGCTGAATGTTGGGGCATCTTTGGAAGATTGGCTCCTCAGTTTTCTGTCCTACCCCGAGGAATGATGAAGTCGAAGTCCAGGGCGTGCTCACCGAAAACGACATCCTGCAAGCGACGCGCGATCTGAAGGGGCCCACGGTGGTGAATGGGTTTTGGATGGCTTTGAGTTTTGCGCTCAAGTTTTGTTTGAAACCGCCGGATTCCAGTCCGCTACTGTAGAACAAAAACCCTGAAGTCTGAATCTTTGCAGGGTCTAAGGCGTATATAGCCTCTATAGTAGCCTACATCATCTACATAGTATATACAGATGTACATATATGTACGTATGTGACAATCTATTGTCTTGCCAGTCCCAGGATCGTGGAAGGCGTTGACTGGGACCAGAGCCTCGAGAGATGGCCAGGGGCCAAAGGGTTTGGGCGCTTTGCTAAGGGGGGGGGGGGGAGGGCGCGCTTCGTGAGCACAGGCCTTAGAAAGCTTCAGTTTGCGATTTTTCAGCTTCGGCATTCAACTGGAGCCCCTAGCTTTATCATCGGCCTCCCTGTTTCAGAGTAGGTGGCTGACTTGCAGCCCTTCCTCGATGATTCACTTCGCGCGGATGTTGCTGGTAGTTGGACATAGTTTGAGGGTCATTGAGGGATAGCAAATGGATGGTTCGTTCTGCAGCCGAGGCTGCGGAAACCGGTGCTTAGGCTGAGAGTCTGACTTCACGTCTTGTAACTTTCTGGAGGCTGCAGCAAGGCCCAGCCCGGCTTCCCGGGTTCTTGGTGCCTCCCATGACGCTGGGGGCTGAGACACCCCTGGTGGAGGCGCAAGAGGGCTGTCTGCAGGATGCTGCAGGTCCACTGTATCTAGGCTGTAGGACCGGTTGTTGACTGCTGAGACGTGCCGAAATATGCCGAACATGCAAGAGGCGGCCAAGCTGATGTCGGAGCAGTCTGGGGGTGGCGGCAAGTTCTCCTGCCATCATCTTTTGGTGCGGGTGGCAAGTGGCCACTGATCTGAACCGGGCCTTGTGAAGCCTGAGTGCACTTTTCCCTTGCAACTATGTCGTACGATGTGGAGTTTCGATCTCTTCATTCACCCTCCCTTAGGGCTACAGCTCCGAACCGGTGCTGCAAACGGATGGACAGGGGATGTGTGTTTTTGGGGGCGTTTTGTCGGAGGCTCGAAGCTGGATGCCTCCGGGCGGCCTTTGAAAGCTCGTCTCCTCTCTGCCCTTGACATCGCCAACGGCATGATCGAGGTGCATGGTGCGAAGTGGTGGCTTCGATGTGAAATCCCTCTAAACCCCCTGGGCCTCCCTCGTGTCCAGGCTTCCAAGTCCTCGGTGGCCGCAGAGAGAGCTCTGGCCCTCTCTGTCAAGCGCTGTGGCCTGCAGATTGTTGAGAGCTTGCGAGGGGACACTGTCGAATCCTGGTAGAGCAGCCTTCCCAAAGTTGAGGATTTCAAGTCGGCTTCGTTTAAGGCATGTCATGAAGCCGCGGATGTCGGTACCCAGCTGCACTTCCAAACAGAACTTGGCGGAGGCAACGCTTGGCATTTTTCGGCATGTTTGGCTTACTATGCTTACTCCACAGCGTAACATAAGGGAGCAGCTTGGATGGGGTTTAGTCGTGTTTAGTCCCTCGTCTCGCCCAGAGTCACTGCCTGTTATGCCTCTGTTGTTCCGCCGCCCCGTTGCCCGGCCCGACTAGGCGCTAGTGTAGTGTAGCCACCCTGAGACGGCTACGGGTCCAGCATTTTCAAAGTGGAGGCGTTTCGCCTCCTCGCTGGATCACAGCAGAACTGCGTCCTAGTGAGCGATGAGAAGGACACGGAGGCTGGGGATGGCTGGGCCACAGGATTAAAGCTTCTCTGGGCCAACAGTTCTAAAGAACTTGTTGAAGTGCTGAGGGCCAGGGGCATCCGCTTGGCTAAGCTGCCAGCAAGCTATCTTGTAGTCTTCCCCAGCAATCTGAGGCTTGTCAGGAAGACAAGCCCGACACGGACTACACAAAGGGTGCTCCTTTGTCTGCCAAAAACTGGTTTTGTTTGAATCTGCTTGGGGAGGTTCTTTGTCAGGGCTTGCGAAGCTTCAGCTCTTGGAAGAAAAGTTAGCAAGATTCCAGCTCTTGGAAGAAGGAGGCTTGGAAGATGGAGAGATCGGTCAGACTTTTCAGGTGTCGACGCATGTGGAAACGATGCTGGCTTTCTCGTAGAAGATCTATGGGGAGAACGGGACCTCACCTCACCGCGCGAACTAGTACATTCATGAGTTATGCCGACGTGCCGGTGGATATGGTTGCGGATGTCGGACGAGCGGGAGGTTAGAATGGTTAGAAGTCAGGGAGCACAGGGCCGGGGTTTTGTAACACGAGGAGGATACTGCGAGACTGGGGTCCGCGGCTCGTCAATGGAAACACATTGCTACAGCAGATGCGTTTGCTCCTCGGATTGACGAATACTCGGGTGATGTGGGGGTGCGTGAAGGGCTGGTTTTCTGCCTATTGCTGTGTCCCCACCCAGCTGTGAAGGACGGATAGGAAACATAGGAAACTCGAGAACAGTGGGCCAATTTGTTCACAATAGACAGGCGCTGGCCGACAGGATGCAAGGCATTCCCTTGCTACCTTAGGTCCAACGGAAATCAAAAATAAGCTACCCAAAGGCAAAGTACTGGGTGGACTGTTATGCAGCACTTTCCCAATACTCGCTTTATTCAGAGAGTTGCTGCATCAAGCCACAATCCAAACCCTAAACCCTAAACCCTAAACCGAAACCCTAAACCTAACCCTGAAAGCTGTCCAAGTTGTCAGAAGGTGGAAGAAAGATCCAGTCGCTGGCATCTGCAGCTCGACGATGGCGCCTTCTTTACGGGGCAGAACACCTCTTGGTCGCGGCTGGTTTTGGTTTGGGTTTTAGGGTTTAGGGTTTAGGGTTTAGGGGGTTGAGGGTTTTTTAGGTTTAGTTTTAGGTTTAGGGTTTAGGGTTTAGGGTTAGGGTTTAGGGTTTAGGGTTAGGGTTTAGGGTTTAGGTTTTTTTTTAGACCCTCCAGAGCTCGGGGTACCTGTCCTGCGAGGACGACAAGAACTCTGGTTTCCCACACAGTTGCCGTATTGGTTGCAGCCACTCACTTGCGCGAGCAGGCCGGCCCCGTGCCTCTGCAACACCTACAATAACTGCAACCTAAATGTTCTTCAAGCATGCGATATTGGCATGGGCCCAATTATGGAGGTTTGTTCCATGTTTATGGGGTCTTCCAGTGTCATTTCTTGGGAATCTTTTTTCCTTGGCGATAAGTGCAGGCCACAGATCCCACGTCCCTCGGTTTGTGGTGGCAGCGTGGACCATCGGGACATTTCGTTCGCCTGTGAGGCAGCTTGGAGCTTGGGTCGCAAAAGCCAAGAAGATGAAATGAGGGCCGCCAGCAAGATAGATGGCAGTTCAGTTCGCTTCTCATTATGCGCTTGCACACGGGACCCGGGATTATCCAGAGTTGGCGCTAGGAGGACCTTGTAGAGACCTTTTGGACCGCGAAGCCCTGCGGAGCTGTTGCGATATTCAAAGAGAAGAAAACCCGGCAAGCAGGTCTGCTGCTTTAGGCAGCTGTTTGCACTCTCTGACCAAGGTAGTCTGTCTGTCTTCAGTGAGCAAAGAGGTAAGGAGTCGGAACAGGGTGAACAGCCCAAGGCTGCTGCCGACAGAAGGTGCCATTCCCGCCCCCTCTGGAAACTGGATCTTTCTCCGCCCCACAGTGGGTGTGTTGTGGGAAAACAAGAAAAGGCTTAGAAACATCGACAGAAGAGAACACTCGGGCAGGCAAGTTATGTCGACCGAAGCCTTCCGGGGTGACCTGATTCGAAGCATCCGGGTTTTGCAAATTCTTCCATTTCGGCACCAAACAGCGGCAGCAGCGGCAGATGCTTGTGGAAGCCGTTGAGTAGGTTTTTTTTTTTTTTTCTAGTATCAGCATGTCATGAGGAGAGAGGAGAGGGAGGAATGAGAGAGAGGAGAGTTGGAGTGAACGAGCGCCGACCTCATGAAGACAGAACGGAACGGAAAGGATAGGGACAGAAAGAAATGAAATAAGAAAGAAAGAAGGACATGAAGCAGAGAGCGCCAAACAACTACAAACAAAATACCGAAAAAGACAGACAGACAGAAGACAGACAGAAATGCAGAAGAGAAATGCCAGAAGAAAGGGAAAAAACCAGAAGAAAGATAGAGAAAGAAGGAAATTAAAGCAGTTAGTTAATTTGTAAGCGAATAATATGATGATAATAATTTATTATTATAAATAAACCTAGAGAAATTAAATTGAAAGAACGAAAGAAAGGGAGAACGCGGGGTTAAGGTGGGGCAAAAATCTTGCCCAATGCCCGCATGCCCAGCAGCAGAAGAAGAAGAACAAGGAAGAAGAAGGTGGATAAGGAAGAGAGAAGGGGATGGCGGAGGAAGCGGGAGGGAGGACGTGCGCGAGAGGGCCGATGAGTTGGAAAAGAAGAGAGTGGGAAGAAAGATGGAGAGCGAGAGGGGGTAGGTGAGTGGGGGTGAGGATCGAGAGAGGGGACCGAGAGTATCGGATCGAGGCTGAGTGGGAGATAGTTCGTGGAGATGAAGCGCACCAGAAGAGAGAAAAAAAGGTGAAGGAAAAAAGGAAGGGGAGAGATTAGGAGGAGGAGGGAGGAGGAGGAGAGGAAAAAAGGGAGGAGGAGTGAAGAGGGAGAGAGGAGAAGGAGAAACAGAGATGAGGGCCCACGACAGCAAGAACTTGTGGCTCATCGCGCCCTTTGGGGCGGTCGCGGCCATCCCCTTTCTCTCTTCTGGGGGGTTCCTAGCGTTCGAGATGAGGACAGCGAGGAGAGGGGAGAGGGGAGGGCAAACCTAAGCAAAGCCACGGCCCACCCCGCTTTTACTACTAGATCAGAAGCCCTTCGGATGTGCGCGGCTCTTCGCGGGGGCAGCTACCCTCGGGGGGAGGGGGGCTGAGAGGAGATGAGGAGACGGAAAGCAGAAGGAAGAAAAGAAGAAGAAGAAAGAGAAGAAGAAGAAGGGAAAGGACAGAAGAAGAGAAGAAGAAGAAGAAAGAAGAAGAAAAGATGACGAAGGAAAGAAGCAAAGAAAGAAAGAAAGAAGGAAGAAAGAAGAAAGAAGAAGAAGAAGGAGAAGGAAGAAGAAGAAGAAGAAGAAGAAGAGGAAGAAAGAAAGAAAGAAGAAGAAAGAACGAGAAGCCGAGAAGAAAGGAAGACAGGAAGAGAAGAAGGAAGAGAAGGAAGAAGAAAGAAGACGAAGACGAAAAAGCAAGGAAGAGAGAAGAAAGAAGAAGAAGGAAGGAGAAATAAGAAGAGAATAAGAAGAAGAAGAAGAACAAGAAACTATTAAAAAAAGAACAATTCAAGAATATAATTTTTTGAAAACAAAAGAAGGAGGAAGAAAAGAGAAGACAAGAAGAAGAAACCAACAAGAAGAAAATAGAAAAGAATAATAAGAAGAAAGCACAAGATGAAAGCAGAAGCAGAAGCAGACGAAGCAGGAAAAAGAAAGAAAGAAGAAGAAGAAGAAGGAAGAAGAAGAAGAAGAAGGAAAAGAAGAAGAAGAGAAGAAGAAGAAGAAGAGAGAAGACGGAAGAAGAAAGAGAGGGAAGACGAGAAGAAAGAAGAAGAAGAAGAAGAAGTAAGAATGAAGAAGAAGAAGAAGGAAGAAGGTTAGTAGAAGAAGACGAAGAAGAGAAGAAAAGAAGAAGAAAGAAGAACGAAGAAGAAAGAAGGAGAAGAAGAAGGAAGAAGAAGAGACTAAGAAAGAAGAATAAGAAGAAGAAGAAGGAAGGACGAAGAAAGAAAGAAGAAGAATAAGAAGAATAAGAAGAATAATAAAATGAACAGTATAACACGAAGAGGTCATGGAAGCGAATGTAGAAGAGAGAGAAGGGGTGCAGACCATGCAGGATGGAGGACGAGGCGGGGGTGCCACCAACGCAGGTTGACGGCGAAAGGCCGCCTGACACAAACATCCTTGAAGACCCCTTGGACACCAGGGGCCCCCGACTATGAGGTCGACACGACACTGGGGTCCCCGGAAGCCTTGCGATCATCGCGAAAAGGGACCCGCCGAATAGAGTGCACATTGATTAGCGCTCGCAAGGGGGCTCTCAAGTTCGCAGAAGAACAGGAGACAGCGGACCCGCATCCGAGGAGGCGCCTGGCTGGGCTCTCGCCCTCAAGCACTCAGAAGATGAAGAAGAAGCAGAGGAATGGGCGAGGGCCTCAAACTGAAGGTGCCATCCGGCCTTTCTCTCCATGGCTTCCAAGCCCCTCAGAAGAAAGGAAGGAAGGGAGGGAGGGAGGAAGGAAGGAAGGAAGGAAGAACGAAAGAAACACAGAGAGGCAGTGGTAGGAAAGGAAGGAAGAGGGGCTGAGCCGGGTCCTGTCATTGTGTAGAAGAGAGAAGCAAGGAGAGCTACATCATTTCGACGGAGCAATGCCAGTTTTCAATGCCACAGCCTTGCATTTACAGTGGGAAGGCAACTCAAATACTTTAGCGGCCAACGGATGAGCCATGGACACGGCAGTGGACTCGCAACATCTGCAGCTGCTTGAGTTGAAGACCCCAATGCACGCTTGAGCTTGCAGACTCGGTCTTGTTCCCTCACATGATGCCTCAGCTTTTCAAGCTGTTTCACCGTGGCCATTTCAGAAATAAAACGAGCGCGGGGGCTTTGTAGGAATTCAAACGCAAATATGCGCAAACCCTTCGGGGAATAGCATGGCGCGCATCATGGTACGACCACGAACCAGCTCAATTACAGTGGCTACCAGTTGTGCAAATCTGCACTAGTGCTATATAGAGATACTTGTCAGTCTCCTGCAAAACCGTTGGTGTCCGTAGCAGTGCTTGGGATTTTGGTCGAATGCGAAGATTCGCAGATACTTTCTTAATTGCAGATATCGGTCGGCCATAAGCACTTGGACTGAAGTCTTCCTGCTCCATGCTAGTGTTTGAAGTGAGCTTTCTCTTCAAGATCGACTCCGGTGCACATCCTGCGATGAGGTGCAACGGCCACTGCGCCTGGCGCAGGTTCGACGCAGGGAATCCTGAGAGAGTGGGGGCTTGATGATGCGAGCCATTTCAGTTTGGGAAACAATGAGACGAGTTTGCACTTAATTAAAAAGCTGATCGTAGCTGCTTCCTGCTGCGCATCTTGTTTTGGTACGAACGCAGCAAGACGTCTTGTAGGCAAGCTGCGAACTGAAGCTTGACCCAGCTCTTGAGTTCTTGCAAGAACGATTTTCAATCATTCGTTTTCTGGAATTCTTCGACTCTGCAGCCGCACGAGTTCTTGCATGGAGCATGGTTTGATCTCCTCGTGGTTTTCGTGCTCAAAGGCCCAAAGCCTAGACCCCCTAATTGATGGAAAGCAAGAACCGAAAAAAACAACTTAGGGGCCAACGACAAATCCGAGCCGTTCTTGAATCAAGTATTCCAGCCAGACAGAAGCCACAGGAATGGGTTGAGGCCCATGGGCTAACTGGCTTTCCTGTCTGTATTGGGCCATCTAGGGCTCAATGGGCGGGAGGCTACGGGTAAAGTAAAGCGTTTCCTGTTGGTGAACTCAATTCGAGCTGAGCGACCAAACATGCGTTGACATGATGGTCAAATATCTTTCCCTCTAACAGTCTCCATCCATCTCTCTATGAATCCTTTAAATCGTACGTATATGTCTACACACACACGACAAATTTTTCTACAATGAGTGAAATGGATGCAATGTCTTCAACCTCAGTAGCTGTTGCTGTTTTGCACCTCTTGCAGCTCTGCCATCTTGAGGTGAATGTGCTGGTTGGCTGTCAAGCCGCTATCTTCATGAAGCATGAACAGCACGCACAGCAGCTTGACCGTCTTTGTTGCGCCTGACAGGCCCCACTGCCGGCACCGTGCAGGCTAAGATGGGGCTCTGTGCTTCCGGCGTTTAATTGAGAAAGGAAGCTCGTGCAGTAGCTGAGGAATGGTAAGAAGGATGCGCTTGCTGCAGAACCTCGGTCTAGACTGGCCAATGTTCGCGCTTGGCTGGCGGAGGCGCGGCACGGTGCCGTCGAGGCTGTGGCTTCGCTGGTCGAGGTTCTGCAGGCCCCGTGATGGGCTGTGTCGCCGCCTGCAAGAGCTGAAGGTAAACGATGAAGGCTTGGCCTCGTCGCAGGAGAAAGTCGCAGCCGAGAACCAGACCGCGATCCGAAACTTAGCCTGGAACCCTCCGAGGGTGGTTTCCTGCAACATGTCATGTGCACAGTTTTTTAAGAGCCACTCGCAGTTGGCTTCGAGGTCCCCGCCCTAGAGAAGGCGCGAGCCTACCGTGGCCGCGGGGGTGAAGTCATCCGCCAGGCGCGGGAGAGATGCGGAGGAGTATGCTGTTGGGTTTACGTGAGGTTGGCTTGGCTTCATGGGATTTCTTCGGAATGTCTGGAATGCAGAATGCATTATATTTGGGCGAGGTTAGAATTGAACAGCTGTATCAACTCTTAAACCAGGTGTAGATTCCAGATGAGTCTAGGGCTCCTGTTCGGGGTCCACTGGCAAGTTTCGTTCACAGAGCTCGGCTGCAACCTCAGGGTTGTTCAACAACTACCAAACAGGTCTGCCTGCAAAGAGTTCTTGAGCCCTTGTTTCAGCTTCCGTCCGGCTCCGGTTGTGCGGGAGGCCGCCTGCCGCTTGCTGCAGAAGATCGCGGCCACGCCTTGGCCTTTCAAAGACGCTACCGCGGCAGGGGGCCCCACAGCGCCGGGACATGCCGGGACAACTGAGCACCGAAGTGGCGCACACGAGGGGCTTCCCGGGCTCCTGTGAGGTGCGGTACCTTCAAACCGTCGATGAGCCGCGGGCCCAGCGCCGAAGACCTCATAGGTTCTGGGGTTGAGACTCAGCACTCATGGATCATCGGCGGTATGCCTGACTTCTCCTGTGCATGAAGCAGTGCAGTCCATTTACCAGTCCCGCTGTGTGTTCCCTACTCTGTTTCCAATTCTAAGGTGCGCGCGGCACACGACGGAGGCCGAAGCCCCCCAAACTCGCTCCCACTGACTCAAGCGCACTTGCAGACTGCCCTGGAAGGCCATCCGTGTTGTGGCCGCCGAAGCATTGGGTGTTCTGGCAGCGGCGAGGCTCTTGCGGTCCACTTTGTCCGGATATTGGGCTGTATGGAGATCCGATCCTGACCATGATCAGGTTCAAACCAGAGCTTTGCAGCAAATGCGCCCCGAACTTGCAGTGTCAGAGAGTCTGCAAGGTACAGATCGACAAGCCTACATGAGAGATGGCCCACAGTCTGAATCCTCAAGATAGCAATACTGCTTGCCGTGTAGTTATTCGTCCCGCTCCTTGAACTAGCAGCTCCGGTACGCAGTTCATCAAGCCTGAATCCCGGAATCATGAATGATCTGGATGCTGTTCAGCTCTAGCGAAGAGTGACATGTCGCAAATGGCACTACCAAGATTGCAGGCATTCCGCAGGATCAATATGTTGTAATAGTTAGTTGCTGTGCTTGGATGGTTTGAATGCACTGATCCCCAACTTGTCAGAATTGGTCTTTTCGTTGTCGCTGATGTATTGTTGGGGTCCAGGTTTCCAGCATTCTGATTCGGCTTACCGCGACTTTGCCGAGGTGGACACCTATCTCAGAGGTCTGCAAAAAGCGGACGAAACGATTGCTGGCAGGCCGAGAGATCGGCATTGATCCTTGTATCGATCTTTAAAACGAGTAGCATCTGCAACTTTGGTGTAGAGGCGTGGCCACACGCTCTGCCTTGGTGCGATGCCGATGTCAGCGTTGGCCGAAAGGAGCAACCGGTCATGGGATGACATGGCAGACGGTGGATTCGTGAATCGGGGCTTGAGGTGCATCGGAGTGCGAAGGTGTTCCGCTTGAAGATTCCATGCCTCACCCAGCTTTGGAAGGAGAGCCGACGTGCTGACTGCATTGTGCAAAGAGGTCGGTGGCGAAGAGCAAAGAGTATGTGTTCCTTTGGAGAGAAACGTGCATCCGCCCCCAACCCCTCCAGGCTCACCTACCTCACCCTGCCGGGACTTCGCGTACCCAGTCCTGACCTCCAGCAGCACCGAGGTGCAGGGAGCAGATCTTCCTGGAGGCAAGGACCAGGAGGACAGCGGCGAAGCGGGGGGTGGCAAGTTCATGTGTCCTGAACCGGCAATCCGAGGCCCCGGAGCCCGTGGAGCTTTAGACTGCAGAATTCGGCATGTCGCACCTTCAATCACCTTTTATCAACTGTCTGACTGTACGAGGACCCGACAACACGACAGCCAGGGCCTGATGAGGGACTGATGGGAGGGCCCCGGAACCTCACGGCGACTTGCAGCGTCAGCCTTTCCGACGTGAGAGTTGTGCCCGCAGTCGAGGTATGCAGTGCTGTCCCTGGGCTGCCTTTGCGTCGGCTCGACGCTCTCTCCCGAAGAGATGTCGCTGTTGCTGTCGGCTTTGGAGGCATAGCGCCGCTTGTGAACATGTCTGAACGACTTGCGAAGCGAGAGATCGCTTCTGCTGCTTTGCGCTATGGCTCTGCAGTGCAGGCAGCTATGCGCGACTACGCCACAGACCGCCGTGGCGACGTCGGTTCCTGGGTGCGGGAGGTGGCCATGGAGGCATCTGCTCTTTAGCATCTTTAGCTACGTGTATATTGCAATGATAAAGCTGAAGGCTCACTAAGGCTGACCCGCCAGGTGATCGTGGCAATCCTCGAAGCGCAACGACATCAGACGCGGCCTCAGAGTGGTGTGGCAATCAGATGGCATGATCAGGTTGCTTCCAAGATGCCACTGCTGTTTTGAGGCCGGAGCCGCAACCTGCCCTTCCAGATGCAGCATGCACCACAAAGCTGGTGTCGCTGCTCCTGCAGCAGGCCTCACATCTGGTGAGCGTGTCATCTCTCTTCTCGCCAATGCGGAGTTCCTTCAGACGCACAGCCACAAAGTCAGAACTGTTGGCAGCTGCCTGGTTTTTCGAGGCGGTGGAAAAGATTGATCGCCTGCGTGATCGAGCCTATGGCGGGCTACTCACTTTGCAGCTGCTGACACCCCTTGACTGTTGTCGCCGCTGATGCTGAACGGCTGCAACTGAAACAGTGATCCAATGCATGGGCTCGTAGCTCCTGCAGCCCAGTGACTGCAGTTTTGGACAGCGGCAACATCACTGGGAATTTTGCCAAGTGCAACCGCTTCAACAGTACAGGCAGCTTGATCCGAGGCCCGAGCATTCCTACACCCTGCGGCCCTGCTTCGGCGGTAGCATCCATCAGAGCAACAACTGCAAGTGTAATGAGCATCAGTCAAGAACATCTGAAGACAGAACGCGTCAGTTCCCGAGCTCTCCACAAGCACCAACAGTGGTCCGTCGGCCAGCGGTCGGCTCGCGGCCTTGGCAAACCATTGGTAGGAAGAAGACATGAAGCTAGAAAGCCAGTCCGTCGTCACTGCGCTCGGGACCCCATTCAGCTGCAGTTGCTGTGGCCCCAGGCCTTCTGTGCTCGCTACTCTGCGGTTGTCAGCTTGGCCTGGACTTTGCAAAACGGCGGGCGAAGTCCTCAGTCACTCGCTGGAAGTGCGAACAGAGGACTGAGCAGTGGCGGATCAGGTGCTGGGTGCTGGTTGTCGCGGTGAAAGTAGTGGTAGCATAGTAAGTGACGTAACAGTGGTCGTGGCAGTGCAAAAGGTAGTGGTGGTGCTAGTCATGGTGGTGGTCGTTGTGGTCGTTGTGGTCCTGGCCATCGTCGTGGTGCTAGTCCTAGTCCTGTTGGTCGTAATCGTTGCGGTCGTTTTCTTGCTCTCCATCGGTTTGTACGACGTTTTCAGCACCTGACAAGAGCTGGTCACGAATTTTAGGGTCAAGGCCTACCATAAACCACTAGCAGGAGTAGAGGCAAAAGCAGCAGTAGTAGTGGCACTGCTGCTTGTAGCAGGTCCTCCATGGCGAGTCTTACGATGCGCTTGGTTTGGCTTCGGCTGCACAGGTGGCTCGCTCTGCTGCTGTGCGTGCTTGCTTGCAAACCAGCTGCTGCAGCTTCTTTATTGCAAACGCTTGCACGGCGCCTCGGCTGCCCGGCCGGCCCAATGCGGAAAGAAAGCCAGCCAAAGTTTCATGTCGCTTCGTGCAAAGCCGTGAGTTCAGGAGGTAGGATGGCTTCAGGAGATGTCGGGTTGTCCCAGGAGGGTCGCAGGGGAGTGTCAGGGCTTGCGCTGGCGTCGGGGCGAATCAGATCAGATCGTGGTCTCTTTGTTCCAGATGCCTCGCGGCCGAGGGCCGGCGAATTCTTGTGGGCGGGCTTGGCTGTTCCATGACTTAGTTCATCGGGGCCCAACAGGCCACATAAACATAAAGATCCTATCACCGTGGATCTGCGCCCACCATCATCCAGGCTTTCCAGGAAGGAGCTATCTCATCTACATGCGAGCATGGGCATCTCTTGTTAGTGTGCCGGCCTCATGTTAGGGGTATCATGACTGCACGGTGGGGATTCCGTAGGTGTCGTGCCTTAATTGCATCACCACTAGGCAGGGGATTCTTGGCGGGAAAATATCTGGATCTTTATGTGGCAATTAAAACACAAGCGAGCAAAATTTTGTGAGGGAACGCTGAAGGAAAACGCAAACCCACGTAAGGATCCAACTAAAAAACTCAGGATTCCGCAGCTGGTTTCTGCGGCTCTGGTGCCCCAAGATACGACCGTTCCGTAAAACCGTAGACTCGCTACACTGCTGCTCCCTCTCCTGCAGCAGTAGGAAAGCACCCATTCCAGCTAACTTTTTAACGTTGCGGCAAGTGTGCCTGCAGAGACTGTCCTGGATGCCTGCAAGATCTTCATGTGGAAATTTCTTTACCTGTCCAATTTCTTCCCTATTTCACCAGCCCCACGGCCTGTCGAGAACCTGAGGAGAAAGCTCCTGCGCCAGCTCGATCCACCTGGCCGCCTGCAGAGGCAGCCCGGCCGGTGAAGCGATGTTCGAATGGTTTCGTGACTGGAATCCCTCGGGGGCTGTCGCGACCAGAATTTGTCGTGATGCGGTTCAATCAGGACTGGTTCGATGCGCTCGTAGAGGTTTGCGGTTCCTATAAAAATAAGCAATCGCATCGGATGCAGTTCGTTTGGGTTGGAGTTCGATGCGGTTCCTTTCGATTCGTGTTCCGCTTCCTGCAAAAGCCGCAACCTCCCCCCCCCTCACTCCCGAGGCAAGACACATAGTTTAGGGTTTTTGCGCAAAGAGATTAACAGGTTTTTCGCATACCTCAGAGGAATACATTTCCAGCATGTCTGGGAAGCAACAACCTCAAAACGCGGACTCCCCCGCATCCGGCTCCTCAGCACGGAGGCAAGGTGACCTGGGAGTTCAGAGGCTTCCAGAGCCTGTTCCTGGGGGGAGGACCCCAAAATTTGCCCGGATGGACAACTATTTGTATGAAATTCTTGATTAGACTCGCCAGTTTCTGGGTCCCTTAGCCTTACGTGTCCGGATTTCTGCCCGTTTCTCTCGTTTCTTGAGCGGGGTGATTTTCGGCATCCTGTGTGGTTCTTAAGCGCTGCATGGAGAGCTGAGTGTGCAGAGGCTTCCATCATCCTTCGGCTCAAAACAGCCCGAAAGCCTTTGCGCCCGAAAAAGCCTGAAAATCAGAGTCTTAGGGTTAGGGGGAGGACCCCAGGATTTGGCCCCACTGCTCATCCATTCATGTCCTAAGCTTTCTGAACATCTACAACTCAAGGCCCCTGCCCCGTCTCGTCGGGTTTTTGCCCGCGTCGTTCTTGTTTACGACTCCCCTGGTCTCTAAGGCCTTACTTCTAAACTGCTTTGTCCAGCGTTTACAACTCACGGTTCGATTCGTTAGTGCGGTTCGATTCGTTTGCTGATTTGCCGGCCATGCGTTTCGATTCGGTTCGTTAGTTTATTTTTGCGATTCCTTGCGGTTCGTGCCCAAACGGTTCCTTTCCCGGTTCCCGTTTCGATTCCCGACTTTCCTGTTCAATGTTGTCAGGTGGATCAGCTGTCGGGTTGCTTTCAGCCTTTCAAGCCGGCCGCCCGCTGAGTGCTGGTGCGAGTGCTCGAGCCTGCAATTCAATGAAAGTCAGGCGTATTCCATCTAGCTATCGTGCAGTCCGATATATGACCCCCGCTTTCACCAGGGCAGATCAGGGCGTGTGTGTCGGTGGTGGTAGTTGAGGCAAATCCAGAACCTGCCCGAGAAGGCAAACCAGAGGTGGAGGCGGGGGAAATAACTTCGTGGTGGTGGAGCTTCACATGGCTCAGTGGAACTGGGTACTGGGGGAATGGCGGTCTTTCCTGTCAGGCAGATCGCACTGCGGTCTTCGATGCACTGACACCTCTGCTAGCAGTCGAGGACTGGCGTGGGAAGTCAGCTGCAGAATGCTGCAGGAACGTGTTGGCGAGCCGGGGCTTAGGGCTCTGCTTGCAAGCGCTGCCTTTGCAGGAGTATCGACCCTCGCTACTCCTTGGCTTGGTGGTGTCTGTCGGTGGGATCACAGAGCATACTGCCAAGGACAGTGCGATTTGCCAGACAGGTTCTGTCGGAAAACTTGAGGCATCTTCAGGTAACATTTGAGTACCCGAAGAGCTTTGTGCAGGAAGCCAAGAGAGCGCTCTTGCGGCATTTGACGTCGGAAGGCTCTCAGCAGCAGGTGGCCTTGGAGTCGAAGGGCGCTGTTGTTGTCTCTTTTCTGTACAAGAGTGAGGCCCGAGTACTAGCCCATGTGCTGCGAGTACTACAGTTGATGGACCTGGAGCTGCGGAGGTCTGCCGGGAGCTTCTGTCGATCTTCGACCTGGCGGGTTTCAAGGATGCGGCTGCCGAGGTGGGGAGCTTGAGCGCCCCGAGTGGATCCCGACAGCCAAGGTACTTCAGTGTACTGTAGCCCCATCTGCAGCACCTCTTGTTGCTCATGCATGCTCGTAGACTCGTAGAGCTCGCGAACAAAAAAATTGCCTAAGTTCTGAGGCGAAACGGCTGTTCCTGACTCAGCTCATTTCACTTCTGTCGAGTGACGTGCAAGTGTTGTTATCAAGGCATCAAGTGCCAGTTCCAATCAGTTCAAGGTGTGTCCCTACAGACATGTTTCGGTGCTCAGGCTGGTGCCTTTGTTGAACACGACGGGCATCCTGCTCGCTCAGGACAGTCTTACGTGTATGTTTCGGCATACTCAGAGGGCATTGTGATCATAGAATCGTCGACGTTGGAGCATGGAACAAGCGGGAGATGTGGCTTCTTCATGCTTTCCGCGGCAAAGTCAAAGCCAGGATTGCGTTCCCTTCGAGTTCGCACGCGACATCTTTGATCGAGCTGCCAGGGCTGTGCGAGCCACAGCGTTTTGTGCCTGTAGTCACTGTAGTCACTGTAGTCACTGTACTCACTGCAGTCACTGTAGTCAAGCCAGCATAGCGTGATTGCATGTTGGAGACGCAGGCTGTTGCAGTTGGAGCATGCTGACTCAGTGTTGAAAGAACCAACAACCAGACTTCTGGCTTTTGCGTTTTAGGAGAGACCATGTCTTTACCTTGTTTGTCTTGTCAGACGACTCAGTTTGTTCCGAAGCTCCGCGTGAGTTCGGCTGCCCAGCAAAGCGGCTCCCCTTCCGCTGTCCAAACGCCAGCAAGGTCCGAAACTCGCGGGACATTGGTCGCTTGCGAGCATCCGTGGCACGCCCTCCCAGCAAGAGTTTCAGTGACGACTGCAGCCAATCTTCAAGTTGAATGCTGAATGAACTTGGCTTTGGGGCTGGGATGAGCAAGGTCGGTCAACATCCTCACAGAAGAATGACATGTTCGGGGAAGCATCTAGCACAGCGCATTCGGTGAGTAACAGCCTGAGCTGTTGACATCAGGCTGTCTTCGTCGGTTTGATGAAGTGGTCCCGCCGCCGCGCTTGTTCGAGAGGCTTGATACAAGACATGGTGTGGAAGGCCTCGCACATCCTCCCATCGACCTCGCTTAAGACCTGGGATTGAAGCCTTGAAAATGCTGGAAAATGCCTTTGTCCCCCCCCCCCCCCGCCCCCCTCCCCAAGCTATAGTGCGCCTTGGAAATTCCCATACACGCCCTACATGTTGGTTGATTGATCTGACTTCTGGAGTTCGCTTCGTTTGGGTTTAGGCTAGCAAGCTGCCCCTACAAAAAACCCACTCCCCGCATGACAGGGTTGGCACCCTGCGCCGGGAGGCACTTGGCCTGCTGCTTCAGTGCCTCGGCATCTTGCAAAGACTCAGGGAGCCAGAAGATACAACTCCACACCCCACACTTTCCACTTTCCGGAGCATTGCGCAAGGTTCCTTGGCTACAGCTTCCCTACAGTGCAGGGCCAAGCCTCCTGATCAGCGGGAAAGGGGTCACGTGGTCTCGTTGAATCATCGCTCGCTTGGTCTTCTTGGTCTCTACATCTTGAGGCCCTGCAAACCTCAGCCCTGTAACTACTTTAACCCTCAGCACCCAAACAAACCTGAGGGTGGCAACTCGCTAAGCCCTTAGATAAGAAAAGCCCTAAGCCTTCAGCCTGAAACGATCCGCCTCAAGCACCTGAAGGGCTAGCGTAAGCCCCCAAAACCCTGCAAGCTCCATGCTGAATGCGGACTGCACCTCGAGCACCCAAAGCCTGACCTATACCCCTCAACCCCAAGCCCTCACTGCCTCACCTAAAGCCCGTGGCCTCAACCGCCACCTGGAGCCCTAAGCCAAAGCTGACACCCCAAACCGAAACCCTGAGAGGCACCAACTTCGTGATTCCAAATTGAGATAAATTGACTAAGTGATGGGATGAGGTGGCGTGGGGTTGGACCACAGCCCGGCAAGCGATTGTCTACTAGAACGGGTGAGTTTCAGGGAATGCCCGTTGCAATCCAATAGGTCCACCTGAGGTTGGGAGTCCTTGGCTTTTGCACATGGCTTTAGTGTCAGCCCTCTGAGCACGCCGGATGTTTCCGTTCCGCAGTCTTTCGTGTGGAGGTGCGCCAGGCCACCGCCCAGGCACTCTACATCAGGCAGAGCGGGGGGGTGTGAAGCGGTCTCAGAATGGCCCCTTGGATTCGGTAAGTGGTGCATCACAAGAAGAATGCGTTTGGGCTTCGCGGGTTGTTTTCTTAGACAGCCGGACCTTTCGGTGTCCCGCTGGCCTGCAGAAACATCTCCTGCCCAGATGGACTCGGGCCACCCACTTTAAAAGATCTTTGCAACCGGGCTTCCAACTGCAAAACTGTAGCTTCGGCAGGCTTCTGGAAGAAGAGGGCGACCTCGACCTGTCCGTGGATTTTTCACAGGCGACTGTCGACCGGCTTCTCCAGAAGTGGTGGTTCAGATCTGATTGTATCGCGTTGTATCGCGATTCTCCGCCTGTCGAGCTCCTTTCCTTCTTTCTCACTGTGATCAGGATTCAAGGAACTCACGCAGTTTCTTACGGGAGCTGGTGAGCTCAGGGTTTGCTTGCTCCGATGCTCGAGGCCGGCTATGCCTCCTTAAATCCGGAGGACACGAATGTCTCAGATCTCAGCTGATTGCCATCTGCTTGAGGGTGGCCCTGGAGACTTGCATGTTTTCCGCCCATGGGTACAAGACAAGACGCCCTGTGCAGCGTGTGCTTCGAGGTTCACGGTGCCCTCGTCAAAGCAGAGTCGGTCGCTGAGGTCGGGGAGCCTACGCTGTCTTGTGCAAGTGTTTGCTCCACACACTTCCTCCGGCGGCAGCTGTCAAGCGGAGCTTGTGCAGCAACCTTTCAAGACAGTTTCAAGAAGCGCTGTCGAGAAACAAGCGCCCCAAGCTTGAGGCCCTGGAGCTCGTCTCAACAACGCCCTGGGCCACGGATGATGATGCCACGCTTGGAGCTGCACTGATGGAGGTGCCCCCTCGCAGAGAGAGGGGTGGTGATTCAGAGAACTGTGCATGGCGCAGTGCTCTTGAGCGAGACATGGTTCGGTGGGGCAAGAATGTCTCATGTCTCAGGTGTATGCGAAGCTGCAGATGGAGCTTCCCAGCAGCGGACGGTCGATCCTTGCGCCAGGGTCTTTGGTGGGGTCCGTTCTTGGTTGGGGCGACCACAAACTCAGAGCAGCACTTGACCGAGGCCAAAGAAGCCCAAGGAAGAGCGCCCGCGGGAGGTGGCAACTAACTACTTGAGGAAGGGATTGACAATCAAGGTTAGAATGGTGGTGGGGTCTGAGCGTGCCGCTTGCTTCCTTGCTGAGATAGGCTGAAAGTATTAGCCAAGGCTCCTCTGTTGCCTGCATCACCAGGGTTCACAACGATTGTGAGGCCCAGTACGCTGACCTCGTGCGTGAGAACCACTACTGACAGCTGTAAGGAAAAGGACGTCACTGCATCTCGGGTGGGGCAACGTGACTTAGGGCACCTCACCACGTAGCAGAGCTCTGACAGTGAAAGTTCTGGAAGACAGGAAGCTCGCGATCCAAGAGCAAAAAGCATGAGAAGGCTTAGGATACTCATGTCCCCGTATCTTATGCAGTCCTGAAGTGACCCAAGTGCCCCAGGCGCAAGTCCTCAGCGCAGCGCAGACGATGTAATCACACCCTAAACTAAGTCCTCGACCCAGCTGAAAGGTTCCCCGTGCTACCGGGTTTCTTAGAACATACCAGACCCTTTTTTAGTATCAACATCGCGTGAAGATAGATGCCAGCCATGGACTTCCGATGCTTGCGATGCCTGTGCCTGGCAATGTGTGTGGCAGACGGCTTGGCTCCACCAAGGCACCTTCGTGTGTGAGAGCCATTGAGAGCCCAGTCTGAAGGCCCCCGCCCTCCAAAGCCGGAATTCGGAGGGGATGGCAGGTGGCAGCGCCTTGCAACCGGCGCGATTCAGCCGAGTGGCTGGCTGAAGACGCAGATGCAACTTCAGGTGCTCTGGTATCGCGGTGTCATGCAACAATACTATCAAAGGCGAACCACCAAACTGCCCATGCATTGCAGCCGGGTGTTTTTACCATCCTCCACCTGTGGCCCTAAGCGCTTCCAAAATATGTTAACTTGTTACGCTGTCTTTGGCGGGGGGAGTGGGGTCGTCTGACCAGATTCGTGGCGCCCATGTTGTGGAACAGTCAACTTCCTTGTTCTTGGTTCTCTCTCAAAGAAGCAAGGCAGCCGTTGCCTAGGATCAGCATACGTGGCGGGCCGGGCGTAGAACGTTGGAGATTGCTTTGCGGTTGCCTTCGTTACGGGTGCAGCTTGTTCTGTAAGCTCCGGCTGGGAGGCTGCGGCCCTGACTTCACACCTGCCACTCTTCTGGGACAACGTGCCTGGTATTGAAGTGGAGCACAACCCAAGTCTTCAAGGTCTTCAATCTGCAGTCTTCGATAAGAGGCAAGTTACTCAGGAGCGATTGTAGACAGCTTAGATCTCTCCCTCTGAGACATTCCAAGACCCCTGAACTGTAGACAAGAGTGGCAGTGCAGCCGTGAGTGTCTGGAGTGGGCACGTGGGCCTTGCGTGTGTCTTCTGTGATGTGCAGTCGTAAATTGTGGGCAACTCCGACCTGAAATGCGCGCGAGCCAAAGTCAGAAGTGAGAAGCCAAAGGCCCAAGTGAAGCACTTCGGCATTCTACTGAAACCCCTAAACCCTAAACCCAACAGTGACCTACAGTGCCCAGGTCCAGAATACTTCTTGGCTCGGTGGCAACGCTGAAGCTCAACTTCAAAGCCCGAACTTGGGATGTTTTTCCCGGTCCCCGTACAGTAGCTTGTTGATCTCGGATCTCTCTCTTCTTCAGGATCGTTGAGATTTATTTAGACTAATGGACATGGTCAGTTATCTAAAATTAAGGTCCCTCTGTGAGCACCCTAAATACCAGCTAAGCACCCCAAAAGCAACATATCGTAGAGAAGTGACCAAATCCTTTTTGGGCTGAGCTGTTGCAGCCTGAGCATGCATGATGCCATCCTGTACCATGTACGTATAGTCCGTATTTTGGTACATTTTAGTATATCTTAGTGTATTTTAGTAGACTTTAGTATATTTTAGTGCAGCATCGGCTTTTCAGAGGACAACGTCGGGGGAATCCATGAGAGCACGCCGTACTGGCTGAATGGCGCGGTGCCACTAGCAGTGCAGCTGCAAGACGAGGAGACTCGTCTCAGTCTTCTGGGTCATTAGGGTCATTAGGGTCATTAGGGTCATTAGGGTCATCAAGGTCATTAAGGTCATTAAGGTCACTAGGGTTTAGGGTTTTAGGGTTTAGGGTTTAGTCGACTGGAGAAAGCACCGAACATTGCGAGGCCTTATTGCGGACTGTGGAGAAGTACATGGACGGTATTCTCGACAGGCCCGCTCTCACTGGGCTCAGCGTGGCCATGCCTGCGGTATCATGCTATATAGGGCTGTCCGAAAATAGGGGCACCCTTTTTGGGGATCCCCTTGAGGGGATTCTACTCTATTTGGGGCCGAAAAGGGGGGAAATAGCTGCCTGTGAGGCAGACCCAGGAAGGCTGGCTCGGGCCGGACACAGACCGCTCGGACTTCTGGTCGCGCCCCTCGGCTGCTCTGTGTGGCCGCGAGAGCCGCAGGCAATTTCGAATGTTCCGGGGATCGGGGTGTTCTTCGACATGGGGCTGTTTCCAGAGGGCAGTTTGTGTACCACCGCTCGCGCTTTCTCATCTTGGCTTGCTGAGCTTTGCTTAGCAGCATGGCCCAAGGATACCCCTTTCTCATGGCCATGGTCCAGCACCACGAGGCGCCTGCTGGGAAAGGTGTCCATCGTGTGCCCCCAGAGTCCAGGCACCTCGTGTGCGGACCTGGGGTCTCCGGTCTTTTTTTGGAAGCCACGTGACATGTCCCTGCGGGAGCACTGGGGGCACGTTGGTGGGTACAGTATGGATCTGGTATACGGTATACAGGTCCAAGCAACGCTAGTGTGCGGTTGCTGCGAATTTGTAGCAGGCATCTTGCATCTTCTTGGCAACTCACCCAGCATACTCAGGCGCTGCGACCTGGTGCGAGGCGCAAGCGCATTGAAGAGGATCGGCCCAGCAATCCCAGTGGCAACGCCGACCAATTCTCGGCATAAGTGGCAAAGCAAGAGTTACCACAAAAGCAGCTACCATAGAAGTCGTGGTGATGTAGTGTTATTACACGTTGCCTTGTGTTTTGTTACGACCGTTCGCCTCGTTCGCCTTGCTTGGAGATGGGGTTGGAGTCCGAAGTCTCTGAAGCCGTATACCTATACAAAACTGCAAAGCTGCACGGTTTGCATCGGCACTCTCCTTCAACTCCTTCCTTGCATGCTCCGTACAGGAGTACACACAAGTGTAAACCGAGTCCAGACCTGTGCAGACATGTCCAGACCTTCGCGCCAGAGAACATTGCGGAAATGCCCAACATGACCCAACACGCCATTAGAGTAATCATTAGAGTATTCATTTCAGAGAATCGTTAGAGTACTTATTAGAGGGCTCGAGAGGCCGCTCTGCGGTTCTTCGCCGCCGTGCGCCAGCGGCTTCAAGGCTCGGCACTCAAGTGATGCCGTGTTGACGTAGAATTTCACGTCTGTAGACTCATCGAGCTGTCTAGGGCTTAGGGAGACGAGTGTAGCTGCCGGTCCCAACTCGAATGGAAGCTGTCGCAAAGCATGTGTATGCCAGAGTTAGGTGGCGTGCCTCTGACTTCATGGTCTTCCTTTCGGGCACATGACTTGTACCTCGGCGCAACGCGGGACCCGCAAGAACGGATGGGGACTTCAAAGAGTCGGCTCCTCGTGCCAAACAGCTGGGCCGCTTGGAAGGGGAGGAGCATGCTGTTCGTAGCCCCGCAATCGAAGTATATGTCACGTCATTTGGACTTCCTCGAGAAGCTAAAGGTCGCCTAAAGGCCGCTCAACATTGCTCAACTTAATTTGTGATGTGGCTGCACAATGCTGCACCAAGGATCTGGACGATCCATTATTTCCTCGACGCACTGCAGGGGCGCCCCGTCTATGCTCCAAGCATTCCATTCATCCATTTTTTACACTGGTCGGCCCACGACTCTCGACTTGATTCTGAAGAAATTACGCATGTATACACATATGAAGAACTCACATCGTTTCTCAAATGGATCTCGTCGGAGCCGGACCGCTGAACTTTGAATCGCGCAGTCTGCAGCCCAAACCTCTCGTACTGCTGCCTGCTCTTACTCAAGATTTCGGTCCCTTGGGTAGTACATGCACTTGAGAGGTCTGCTGCATCCACGACCCTTCAAGACCTTGCTGCTCTCGCTGAGCACCTGCACAGCCACGGCTTCGACTGGAATGGCTTATGGTGCCACCGCTGATATAATCTCTGATGCGCGGAGATCTAGTATCAAAGGTTACCTAGAATTGAGTAGTGAGGCATACAGTGCATCCGTACATGAACGGGCTTGAGTTTGCCAAATGCAGCCAAGACACATCGAATATCTGCACCTCATCGTGCTAATAGCGATCATGGTGGGGGGTTTGTTGCGGGGGATTGGCCGGGCCTCAATGTGAGGTTCAACTCCAGCAACTTCGCCAAGGAGGCAGATGCAGCTTCCCTGACTTGGTACGAGCCTACTTTAGGGCGACTTTGTCGCAGGCGGTGATCAAGACCTCCATGGAAACCCACGGGGTCAACAATGCTCAGGCCGCACCGGCCAACTCTGCAGCCCATCAGACATGTTGCAGCCTTCCAAGATGCACGTGCGGCTTGCCAATCTTCACCTCATGCACTAAAGACATAAGTCATGATCGGGCTTTTCCGCACAGGCAGTGAAGCATGGCATCGTCTGGGCACGGCAATCTGGCAACGCGACAGAAGGTGCAAATGGAAATCCAATAAAGAGGAATTGGAAACTGGGTACTGTGCCGGCCTTGACCAGGCTGGGCGGAAACCTGGCTGGCCTGGGAGCAGTTGCAACGCTACCACGGGTGCCGGGGGCCATGTTGGGAAAGCATTAGGGCACCATAGGGCACCAGGGATTGTAGTCATTTGTAGTCGCGAAGTCCGGGGTTCATGCTCTTTGCAGCTCTTTCGAAGACGGTTTCGCAGGCAGCCACATGGAGCTTTCGGGGCAGATGAGCATCTTGCAGGTGGGCTCCGACGCCTTGCGACTTCAGGGTTTACACTGGAAGCCGTTGTATGGACGATGCCTACATAATTTTCCATGTTGCTGATACTGAAGTCAACATGGTGCTCGATCATGTTCAGCAATTCCAGGATCAGCCTTCCAATGCCATGTAGTCAAGCCAGAAAGCCAGGCCGTACGCCATCACGTGGAACGGAGCTTTGCGTGGTGGTGCCTTGGCCTTCTCCACGGAAAGAGTCATGGGCATGATCAGACCATTCCGCATCCCCAGGTCGAGTCCATGTGGTCACTGGCGCTGGCCTCCCAGTTGGCCCCCGGGGATGAGGCTGGGCCTGCGGGAGCAGCGTCGCAGCGCTGGGATTTCTGCATCCTGCATCCGGCCTCTTGCAGGAGGCCGTGCTAGCCTTGGATGCCCTGGAGTCTCTGGCCTTCAACGCTCTGCCGGGCAGCTTGAGTGAGGACCTTTGGTCCCATCCGTATCTTCAGTTGCTTGGCGCATGATGGACAGTATGAGAAACATACGAACATATGGGAGGGTTGGAAGGTGAAGGATGCTTTCGCAGGATTCCGCGGCCATGTGCTGTCTATTCTTGCACATGCCTCTCTCAAGGGGGCACTTTGTCTCACCCAGGTTTGCGAACTCCTACCAGGCAGTCTCGAATGAGCCGGACCATGTCTGGGCGAATGACGGTATGCCTGGCAGCGAATTGAGTGCAGTTGTGCCTGCCTGCCCTCAAAGGAATCATCTATGAATTTGCATCTGCAACCTACTTGTCCGCAAGTCGCACGTCCTCGCACCGATGCCAGGTCCGCAGGCCGCCATGTATGGCCTGGCACCGAACTACGAGTGCTGTACCGCCAACTTCCACCAGGGCTACCCAAAGTTTGCAGGATCCACATACTCGTTGTCGAGTCTGGTAGTGGGAGTAGGCAGTCGTCTCGTCCGCCAGGTGTCCCAAGCCAATCCTGTCAGGGAGTCACGCAGCAACAGCAAAGTCATTGTTCGGCAAATTGGGCAAATCGGCAAATTTTTGCAGAATCCCGTGTTAAGAGTCTTACTACGAAAAGCTCTTAAAAGCAGAGAGGAAGCCTCTTCTTCGAGGATGGAAAGCAGCAGGAGCTGGTCTCTGCGCTTTGGGCTCCGAGCGTGGTGCGCCTTGGAGGCATCATTGGATTCAACCAACTTCCGCACGTCATCTGCATTCGATGTAGTTCAGTAGCAGTCCACAGAACACAGTGGGCCTCCCCGGGACTAGCAGGGGGTCTTGTTATTGTGCTCCCCACTACGATATCGTCATACCCACTGAGCTTGCGCATGACATCTTGACCATTGTGTGCAGGGACATGGCAACGACGCGTGATTGGAAACAACTTTCAGCGACCGTACCTTCTGCACTTGCACCTCCGTCTTGATGCTGAGGAATGCCACAGTGGGTCTTGCTCACGTCGAGCTTCGGACATCATATCCTTTCAACACGTCCGTGGAGTACTGGCAGCTCGCCCCAGCTGGAATTGAGGCCGATCTTGTCCGTGCCACTTGCAGTCGTTCAGGATTTTCACGGGCTCTGCACATGTGCGCTTCACTGAGATGCCAGCGCAGCCAAGGATTCAGAATGAGAAGCCGTTTACTCTAAAGATTCGCCTGCCGAAGTTCTTGCGCACCGTGAGACTTGGTCAACACGAGTCGTGTTCTGGCAGAGCTGATGCAACGTGACACAGCAGAGTGAAGACGCACTCGGGAACTAGACACGAAATTCAGGCACAGAATTCAGGAAACGGGTGGGGCAATTCAGGCACCTGGGCAGGCCAGAATTCAGAACGAACACGGGCCAATTCAGGAACAAGGAGGTCGGGATTCAGGTACTCTGGGGCAGGGCTTAGGGTTTAAGGTTTAGGGTTTAGGGTTCAGGGTTTTGGGTTTTGGGTTTTGGGTTTAGGGCGTTTTAAGGCTTGGGCCTTTTTGGGGTTTGGGTCTTCTTAGGGCTTAGGGTGTTTTAGGGTTTAGGGCTCTTTAGGGTGGGTTTTGGGTTCAGGGTTTAGGGTTTAGGGTTGAGGGTTGAGGGTTTAGGGTTTAGGGCGTTTTAAGGCTTAGGCCTTTTTGGGGTTTGGGTCTTCTTAGGGCTTAGGGTTTTTTAGGGCTTAGGGCTTTTTCGGGTTTAGGGCTTTTTAGGGTTTAGGGCTTAGGGCTTTTTCGGTTTTAGGGCTATTTAGGGCTTAGGGCTTTCTTGGGTTTGGGGGTTTGGGGCTTGAGGGCTTGGCGTTTCAGGGTTTTTAGGGCTTGCATGTAGCAAGCTCCTCGTCTTTGGAGTTTTGTGTTTTTCCCTTGGCCTTTGCAGCCCTCCCCTTTTGGGAGCATGGCGGGAAGCAGCAGTGACACCTTTGTTGGCGGCCGTGCCGGGGGAGTAGGTGAAGTCAAGAGGTGCGATCGGTGTGGCTACGAGAGTTTGAACATCAGCCACTTCTGCTACATTTCGGATGGCAAGATCGCCGCTTTGCCTGACAAGGACCTCCGAAAGGCCCTGGGCATTGAGACGAAGGAGAATCAAGCCCGAACCAGTGTGAGCTTTTGCTGCTTCACATGTGCTGGGCAAGTCACGAAGGGTGATGCCTGGCACTTCCAGAAGCCTGAGGGCGGCCCCACCAACAGCTTCCGGAAGCTCGCCCAAAAGTGCCTGAAGAGCACGACTTCCGCCTCCGACACAAGGGCATCCACCGCCAAGGTTGCCGGGACGGAAGCCCCCGAGGTGGCAGAGAAGGTGCAGATGTCGGTGGACATTCTGCGAGACAAGCGCATGCGAGAGGCCTCAGACTGGGTTACTCAGCTGTCGTCTCAGGAAGCTGTGGATTGGAACATCCAGTCTTGCTACGGCTGCACATGTGGCTGCATTCCCCTATAGGCACAAGTTGCTGATTTCCCTAAACCGTAAACCCTAAACCCTCAAGGAGGGGCTGGAGGGGCTGGAGGGGCTGGAGGGGCTGGAGGGGCTGGACGGGCTGGAGGGGCTGGAGGGGCTGGAGAGGCTGGAGGAGCTGGAGGGGCGAGGGGGCGGAGGGGCTGAGGGCTGGAGGGGCTGGAGGAAGGGCTGGAGGGGCTGGAAGGGCTGGAGGGGCTGGACGGGCTGGAGCTGGGTTTAGGGGTTTAAGGTTTAGGGTTTAGGGTTTAGGGTTTAGGGTTTAGGGTTTAGGGTTTAGGGTTTAGGGTTTAGGGTTTAGATTGGGTCTCGATATCTCAAGATTTCGAGACCTAGGGCCTGGTTTTCGAGACGCCAGGATTTTTGCGGGGTAGAGGTAGAGGTTTGGCTAAAGGTATCAGGCCACGAGCGAGGCTGGGTGTGGGTTGTGGTCCGGTCCGGAAGGAAGGATTTAGAATGCATGTTGGACCCAAAATCCCGGCAGATTTCTGGCGGGCCCTGAGACCCTGAAGGGCCCCGAAAGCCCCGGAGGCCCCGGGCCCAACTCATGGAATAGAGTTTTGACTGGTCTTCTGTACACAGTGGCTCTGAAAAGTGCAAGCAAAACAGTCACTGTGTATAGATGCAGTGTACTTGCGAGTTCTCCTGGAAACTTCAGCAAGCACAAAACGTCACATTTTTTTGCATACTTGGAAAGATGGGATGCTCGGGCAAGCCAGGAAAGTCGGGCAGGCCAGGCAAAAGCGGCGGGCCAGGCAAAAGCGGCGGGCCAGGCAAAAGCGGCGGGCCAGGCAAAAGCGGCAGGGCAGGCAAGAGTGAGAGTGGCGGGCCAGGCAAGAGTGGAGTCGGCGGTCGCAAATCCCTGCGCACCCTCAACCAGCTGGTCATGATGGTCCACGCTCTTCTAACCGGAACGCTGGAGAAATTGCGTGGGAGAAAAGTGGCAGACGCATGCGCAGGCTGCCAGGACTCGACAATCTTGTCGCATTCAGACTGGGCAACCCACAAGCACTGCGAGCTGGAGCCCGATCTGGATGCGACAAGTTTGTCGCTCCTGTGCAGCTGCGCCAAAGTGGCGGCCAGCTGTGTTGGCTAGATCGTGGGTGACCAGGCTCCTCGCAAACTACGATGGTGGTTTGGAAGATGCTGGAGCGAGGACCTGGCGCCTGCAGCCTGGTAAGGGTGGCTACAAGCCTAATTTTGGGAAGGTGGTTTTGGACGCAGCCTGCCAATACACCCCATAAACCCCATAAACCCCATAAACCCCATAAACCCCACAAACCCAATAAACCACATAAACCCAATAAACCAGATAAACCCAATAAACCCTAAACCCTAAACCCAATAGACCTTAAACCCTAAAAGGGCCTAGACCCTAGAAGCACCTTAGAGGCTCTCTTGTTGGGGAACTTAGCGTTAGATTTAGAGCCTCAAGAAGGGTACTTCTTGGCGGTCATGGCAGGGAATACCCTGATAGCACAAAAGCCCGCATGATGACGGCCCAGGCCCCCATGGTCCACCCCTGGAATTTGGGTCTAGAGTTTAGGGCAAAGGGTTTAGGGTTTCCAAACCCTAAACCCTAAACCCTAAACCCTAAACCCTAAACCCTAAACCCTAAACCCTAAACCCTAAACCCTAAACCCTAAACCCTAAACCCTAAAGCCTAAAGCCTAAAGCCTAAAGCCTAAAGCCTAAAGCCTAAAAAAGCTTAAACCCTAACCCAAACCCTGAGCCCTGAACCCTGAACCCTGAACCCAAAACCCTAAACCGTAAACCCTAAAACCCTACTACGACTGCACTTGTGGTTGCGCTCCCCTCGAGGCAAGCTGCTGGTTTTTACACAAGAATGCGGGAGGCCGCCAGTTTTGGTGTTGTGCTCGCTGCAGTGACCGCTACAACGGAGGGACCTCGCCGAGGTACCTCTTTGTCAACATGCCCGGGGAGCGGGCGATGGTCTTCCGTGTTCACCAGATTGAGGCGGACTTGGAGAACCAGATCAAGCTACTCCAGTTGGCCCAGGTGAGCAAGAACCTTTTTTGTGCTGTTGTTAAGGAACTGACGGAAGTTAAGTTTCCACAGTACAGGTGTACAGCAAATAATGTGGTTCCCTCTAGCCCTAAACCCTAACGAGGCAGAGGCTGCGCGCGGACTTCGCCGGCTGCCATATAAGGGCGCCGTGGGCAGAGTAGGTCCACCAGACTAAGTTGACACAAAGCTCTGTCTATCTGTCTATACATATGTATATATGTGTGTGGGTAATATATATATATATATGTATATGACACATCTTATGTGTGATGTGTATCAAGCGTAAGACGCTGTTTTTTGTGTAGTGCGCTACTGCTGGTAGCCTCTCGCCTGCACATTTCAGCTGGCATCGTTGGCCCGAAAAGAGAGTTCGAGCCCCTCAGTGCTGCGGACTGGTTTCTGGGCTTGGTAAGGGTTTAGGGTTTAGGGTTGGCGTCCAGGGATTCGTGCGTGCCGCAACGCATGAGCTGCTGGTGAGTTTGGGTAAGATCGGGCAAGGAAGTGGACATTTCTAGTGAGCTCTACAACGGGGTGCCTATAAGGCCCGCGAACACCCCACACTCCAGGCTTAGGGCTTCTTGGGGTTTGGGTCTTCCTAGGGCTTAGGGTGTTTTTGGGGTTTAGGGCTCTTTAGGGTTTAGGGCTTAGGTCTTTTTCGGGGTTAGGGCTGTTTCGGGCTTAGGGCTTGAGGGCTTGGCGTTTTAGGGTGTAGGGCTTTTTAGGGTTCAGGCCTACGTGCTCGTAATATAGTGCATAGCTATCTGACTTAAAGCAGCGTGGCCCACGTGCGCTAAGTCAGATCCATTGCTACCGCATTTCGTGCGCAAATAAACAGATCTGGATTTCAATCCTACCGCAGCCAAGAGCCAGTCTTTCTTGAATTCTTAGTTGAATTTGCCTTCAGGGTTCTCGAATTGGATCTCTGCTGTTCCTGAGTTGGCCCTGGCAATTCCCGAATTCTGTGCCTGAATCCAGCTTTCGATTTCTGAATCGGCTTCCTGCTTCCTGAATTTATTTCCCGAATTGGTGGTTAGCCTGACACAGCGCATGCTTTGAACACTCTCCCTTGACCCATGACAGACGGCTGAATTGATCTTGATCAGCCTTTTCGCACTAATAGCGGAGGGTGTCGCTCAAGGACACAACCACGAGAGCTGCCATTTCTGAGGACTCCAGCGCCCGTAACTGTCTTGCTGGATGGGCACAGTGTCAAAGCAGAGGCAGGCAGAGACCCAAAGGCTTCCGATGTAGCATACTTATATATTAGTCACACCTCTTTTGGTTCTTTACACCATATATATGTATGCGTATGCATATTAAGTAGATAAATCAATAGTCAAAAAAAATATATATACATGCATGAGCCATCAGTCATAAACTGCATAGAACGGATAGATCTAACGGTATAGCTTTATTAATTGTTCCATTGTTCCACATCTTGGTACGCGAGGCCGTCTCCGGCTTCCTTCGCCTCCCAATTCCAGTCGCAGCGCGGCGGCTGGCGGTGCTTTATTCCGAACTTTCATGGCGCATTCGGACTTCTGGATTTCGGACTACACGTGGCGGAACATATTCTTCCCCGTGCTTAGTTGCGGGGCTTGGGCAACACTCGCCCCGTATTCTTGTGTCATTCTAGTTTTAAGCGCCTGCGCACATCAGCTCAACATCCGAGTCGGCCCAGCGTAGCGCGCGTCGAAAACAAAGAAAAACCAGAGTCATATTGGTGCAGCGCCGCGTAGCACCACACATGTGAGCATCGGACAATCTTGTCGAAAAGTATTCTTGTCCCTGATGTTGCATGCCCTCTGGTTTTAGTATTCTTCCTTGAAAGCGATAGCGGCCAACCCTAAAGCGATATCCCTATAAGGAATCTATACTGTAGTAATCGGGGGGGGGGCGGGGGGTGGTGCTAATCATCCTCGAGAATCGATAGGGGCCCAACCAAGCATGTTGCGCGTTCAATGAACACAGGGTTTTGTCAGCAGCTCATGTGCCATCTATGAGAGAGAGGGCTGGTGACAGGAGGGGGGGGTGGACCGCAACTTTTGGGCTTAGAGAGGGCCAAAGACCAGATCCTGGGTTGCTTGTTCCAGACGCCGTGCTAGGGTTTAGCTCGAAGTTTTTTCGTAATAGGATCATGTCCCTTTAACCCTATCGCAAAAAACGTAGATCCGCAAAAGGCGGTTGAGAACAGCCCGTCCCACCGCATCACGCGGTATCCCACAGTTTTCTGTTTGCAAGCTGGCGCCACTTCAGGTGAAGATCAGTTTTGCGATGGCGCCATCCGTCAACGGATATCCTGATCAAGGCGTCTCAACACAAGTCCCCCGCGGTGACCAGTTGTGTGCAGCGGAGTGGCTGCATCTGTGATGAACACGATGCACACCTCAGGCGTCTCAGTCTACTTTGGCCCACTCCTCCTCGCCCTGGATCTCAGGGAGCAGCGGCAACTAGTCCAGAGGCCGGAGGCCCAGAGCATCCACAGTTCCGAAGCAGTCCGATCATGGACGGGCTGCAGAATCGTAAACCCATTTCGGTGGGTGAAAGGGCAGCTGCTGGTAAGCACATGCCTAGGCCTTTGATCTGTGGCCTTGTCAATGTATCATTATGTATTCGTATCATCTCGTAGCTCGGATCCAAGGTATGCTTTCAATGCCGCTGATTGGAACACAACAGTTGCTTGGCTTCCGTTCAGCTCCTGGACACCCCATTACCAGAGCTCGGCATCCTCGGAATGCTCATAATTCTCCACGTAGGCTCAGTACGATTGCCGCTTGTACCTGATGGCTTTTTGAAGTGGTGATTTTGCGAGGCGACTCTGCCCTGGCGCCTGGCCATGCCGCCGTCCCCCCACTTGGGCACACCGAGGCTCCTTGGTTGGGGCAGTTTGAGATGGAATGAAAAACAGACTGCTGACTCGCCTGTGCCCAGGCCTCAGACAAGAAACTCCAAGAAACTCCAAGGCCCCTAAGCTTGACCAAGACACTAGAATAGCCAAAAGCTGAATGCCTCAACATCCCAACATGCCAAAACCGCCCTACGCGGTCGAAATTATCTAAACTCTAAACTCTCTCCCGCCCTGAACGTCCCTAAGCCCTCCAGGTTCGTCGCGCCTGGGCCCAGGCCCATGGCTTCCAACAACTGCCCCGTGACTTTGGAGGCCCCTGGGCGAGCTGCAGGTGTCCATTCGCGTACCTCGTTAATTTACCGGTGATGTGTGTTTTGCGCTCAGCTTTAGTCTTGAAAGCCTCACCTAGCCCATTGCAAGGTGGGTGCGAAGTCTCAAGACATTGACAGGCCACCCTTCTCGCAGTTCCGTCCAGCGCTTGGCCAGTTCGACACGGTGCCCCTGGTCCCGTCAATGGCCACTTGCCCTGAGGATCGTATGATGGGTATTCAAGGTTGCCTGCCAGGGGACGGAGAAAGCGGTATTTCTGTTCCCCAGCAGCCTAGGCACCTGCCGTGGTGGTGAACAGGCCGTGGAGGGAAGTTGTGTCATATGTTTCCACTGGGTTGTCAGACCGATTCCACCACGTGTCAGGTTCAGCGCACCTTTATCCCCTATGCCTGTACATCCATCCGTGTATCAGCCCTCCCACTGGCTGGCGGGGAGCCTGTGCTTGTGTGACCGTGGGTGCCACAAAGAGAGCTTCGGATTTGTGCTGCTGCTCGATGGGATCCGATGCGTCGGGATGTCGGACCTGCTTGCAAGTGTCCGAATGTTCACTGTTCAATTTGCTCTCGCAGCGTTTGGCTCGAGCCGTTTGGCAAGAAGTGCCAGGAGCCCCCATCCGCAACTACGGTAGGCGCACAGCCTGGGGCACTTACAAAACAAGTCCTTGTTCCGGCAAAGTCGGGTCGTTTCCCCTTATCGTCCTTTGAAAGTCGGTAGACCAGCAGCCATGGGATTCAAGACAGATGGCCCGCTGTGGCCATGGCCCGGTGCTCAGAGCTTAAAGCGGCAGCAAGGGCACATCAGCACCAATTACTTCTGGCAGTGGTGGTATGCAGCATCAGACCAGCACCCAACTACATCATGTATCATCAGCAGTACGACCAAAAACACACTTTTAAAAACCATCAACAACAATATCAGTTGTTAGAGGCCGAGGGCCTCCCGGCTTGGCTCGGAGCCTTCGGCTTCTTGGTTTTGTGGCTTTTGGAATTCTTGGCACCCCGTTTTCTTGGCTCCTCAGCTTTGTGGCTTGCCCTGCTTTCTTGCTTGCTCGGCTTGGCTGTGGGGCTTTTGCCCAAAATAGAGGTTTGCGAGCAGAATGGAGGCGAAAGAAATGCAAGAGAAGGTAGACAATGTGTTTCAGGAAACTGTGATTTTCCGATTGAGGCATAGAGAGCCTAGAGGAAATAAAGGTTTCTTTCAAGGTTACAAATGTTCATGTATCTATGTACATAAAGAAGAAAGACTTACCGTAACCAAACATGAAGGGAAATCCGTGTTGCCTCCGAAAATCCAAGGAAGGTGCAGCAACACAACGACTCTTCATCATCGTCTTGTGGGGCCTTCTCCCCGTCGTACAACGGTTCGTGATCACATAGAAGCGAAATACAGTTTTTCTCGTACAACATGGAGGCATGAAAGTTTGCCAATGAACATGTAACATCATGTAGCAATGGAAAGTAGACAAAGGTTGTTCTGTTCGAACGCTAGAACGTAGGGTAGATGGATGGGTTCCGGGTTCAAATCTGGAGGAAATAATGCTTTCCTACTGAAGTAAATGAGGCGACGGCAGCGAGATTTCCTCCTGCAAGATGTTAGACATTTAGGCAAACTCTTCATACACAAAGGAATGGATGGAGCAAGTAGACTGTCAACTATAGCAATATGTGGAGGAAATAGAGGTCTTGCTCTTCATTTGTTGTCGATGGTGTTCCACATTATTCATGTCCACGTCTTTTGATGGGTCACCCCGTCAGAGCCCCAGCAAATTTTTCTTGCGATCGGAAAGGTGGGCTGCCATGATCGTCATCTCTTGCTTCAACTTCCTTTTCTTCAGGCGACGGGTCGATGCTCACACCAAGCACGTCGCACTGTGGACAACCGAGCCCCTTCCAGGAACACTCGGCTGCGCATCCGGCCGTCTCATACGCCGCAGGACCCCAAGAGCGCATGGGGTATGTCTAGTCGTCCACCCAGAAGACCACGGGGGGACAAGGTCCATCCTTGAACGCACGAGCCAGCTCATGTTCAGATTTTTTAGAAAACCGCTCGTGAGCAAGACCTGTTTCAGGAAACGGCAACCGAAGAAGCAGGTTTCGCTACCATGGACAAGAAAATGCTACGCAGAGCAAGTCTGATCAGTTTTGATTCAGCTACCGGTCCTTCTACATGTACTGAGACCGCAAATCCTGCACCTGCGCGTGTTTGGTAGGACCGCCGCTACCAGCGGTATCTGCGGAACCTGTGCGTGCCATTCCTCTTTGCGCCTTGTCCTTTTTCTTTGCTGGGCTTGTCGGTGTAATGCCACGGCTTCATGGCAAGCTCCAGGAAGTACTGCTCTACTAAGGAGTGTGCATGGCGCAGTGTCTTTCCAAGCCTCTACAACGAGCGACAGGTCCTGCGGTAGAGGGCCGTGCGGGTTGCAGGGTGTACGGGCAGTATGGCGTCCATGCCTGCTTGGTGCAGCTCATGGGATTCGACACAGCTCTGTTGTTACCTTCCCCCTCTTTTCAAGTGGCTCTGCATATGCTTCATGATTCAAAGCGGGTTTAGGCGAAGAAAATCCCTGCAGGTGCTGTTTGACACGCCCCTGAACTCGATCCTGCTTGACCGGAGCTTGGCGGCGTTGGGCGAGCTGTGCTGGGCTGCTGGGCCAGGTTTCAGAAAGTCTCAAATGTACTGGCTGGAACCATCAGGTTTTTTCAACAAGGGTCATATGATAATCGTGACTAACAAAAACCATGGCATGGTTACAAAGTGTACCCTCTTGATGTGGCTACAACGTACCTTCGTGTTTCAACAGCACAGCGGCAAGATGTGCCCAGCAAACGTTGATTTCACGGGTTCAGAAGAGATCCTAAGCCTGCGGAGGTCACAAAAGCGCACCCCGAACCCGAGATGAGATTGTGAAGCAGGTTTTGCTTTACCAACTCCTGTCAGGTCTTGCAGATTTGCTTGATTCTTGAGCAGCTCGCAACAGCTGCCCGGCTGCACATTCATGCTGGAGGGAACAATTGACAATTGCCGGTCGCGGCATGTCTCAATCGATGCGTACAGGAAAGGCCGGCCGCACTAGAAAACTCAGGTGGCTGCTCTCATGTTTGCTCTGCTTTGTTCAACCGGCTCAAGATCGTAAGGATCTGCGCCAGCACTGGTTGAAGGGCTGCTGCGGCAAGTGTTTCGTCGAGCTTTGCATCTCGGAACTGAAGCAGGACCCTAAACCTTGGACTCTAAACCCTATTAAACCCGAAACCCGAAACCCGGAGCCCGAAACCCAAAACCCTAAGCCCTAAAACCCAAACAGGAGCCGGGGGCTTGTTGATGTCCTGTTGACATGGGCAAGCAAAATAAGAGATTTGTCACCCTTTCCCCACAAGTGCAGATGAGGCAGAAGCCAGGGTTCTAGTGCCATTCCTCCCAGGCAGCATGATCATGGCTGTGCTGGCTTTCGTGGGAGAGTGCTTCTCCTTCGTAGGCCCGGTCGCGGGGCCCGAATCCCAAGACGGCACGAGCTCAAGACCGAGAGAACTCCGAAACCCTAAACCCTAAACCCTAAACCCTAAACCCTAAATCCTAAACTACAGTGACAGAGAGTTGGAACTTGTTGGAGCGGGACGTGCTCCTTTGTCCGGAAGAGCATTTGTCAGGGCAGAGGTAATTAGCGAACAAACTTGGCAGATTTGGTGCGTCTTGCAGGCACGTTCACTACAAATGCTTACTTCGAGGTCTTGGAAGCCATGTGCTGCTTGGCCAAAGATGTTTGCTCATGTACTGACATTCGAATTGTGCTCTATATTGCTCTCCATTACGGCATATGGTACGTAAGTTGAAAAGCAGATTCGCGAGGATGCATTTTTGTGCAATTGCGGCTTAGCACTAAAGCCAGTGGGAACGTATATGGAAGCTCGACGCGACGGCAAAGGTTGGTGCTCCCTGTTCGCCCTGGCCTCGCTGGCCTCCCTCACATTGTTGGTGCCTGGGAGATTCGTTGAATCCTGAAGCGCACGTCCCAAGTCTCCCCCCCCAAGCTCATGATGTCGCAGTCCATCACAGAGATGCATACTGACAATGCACTGAATATCTGGAAGTAAGAGTTTGCGAGGGCAAGGCCTCCACTTGATCCTGGAAGGGTTCTTATCCTCGTGCATCTCAGTTGATCGGTACCTCAAGCCCTTCATCCTGAAGCCAAGGTGCGGACTCATATGGCAGGGGCATGTGGTGTGGCCGCCAAGCGTTTTCTGGTGGTGCTCACGCTGCAGGCGTGCAGTCCAAAGTCCATGCTCGTCTGTGCAGCAAGGGTGAGGCGGTGACAGTGACCGCTCTTGTCCCTGAGGGCTTCCTCTACTGCCCGTACATGGTCAAGTTCAACATCCCAATGTACTGGCGCATCTTCCGTCACGATGAGGAGCAAGGCAAAACCTACATGTCCATCTTGGAGGGCATCGTGGACTCCGCGAGGACATGTCTTACGGCTGACATTGTGCGCCTATTTGCATCCTGAAGTCCTAGCTTGTGGTAGCCGCAGGTGAGCTATAGAGTATAGGGTATGTAAGAGTATGTAGAAAGAACCACTGCCCAAAGGAGGACACGTGGGGAGGGCAGCACTTGTATGCCCTGGGGCTTCCGAACGTGGCCTCACAAAGGGAACGCACACGATCCACACCACAAAGCGAAGAAAGCCGACCCAACAGCTCAACTGGCATTGTAGCTCAGAACTGCAAGAGCAGATGATGCAGTGATGGTCCCCCCCCCTCTTTTGGCATGACGAAGCCTCAAGATCGACCTAAAGAGCCCCCTACATTCACATGCCCCTGCCGTGAGGACCCGCGTGAAGTGCCAAGAATGGAGCTGTTGGAAGGAGGGGCTGGGTCCAAAGCCTTAAGCCCTGCAAGCCCGTAAATTAAATCGTCTTAAACTTAAACCCTAAGATAAAGCCCGAAAAATCTACATTGTAAACCCTGAACCCCGAACCAGGATGACTGGTTCTGGATGTCATTCTACTTTTCGTTCGCGGTTTGGAGCAGATCCCTGGCGAAAGTTTGAGAATTTCTCCGAGCTAGTTTGCGTGACGAGAGGTTCAGAACCAAAGATGCTCGTAACCTTTCAGGTGCTTAGAGGAGGTGGGAAAAGTAGTCATCGTCGTCTTTGAAAGCAGCTCGCGATAATTACTCCCCTGGCTACTCCAACCAGTCGCTCAGGCATATGCATGATGTATGCTCCAAGACTGAGATTTGCTCGCTTGACGAGTCAGGCTGTAGCACCGTAGACGCTTGGTCTCTTTGTGCATTGCGACTGTTCAAGCAAAGCTTGTCTCGTAGGTGTAGTCCAGTACGGTAAAGAACCGAAGCACAAACGAGGATGGCCACAGATACCTGTGCTCGAGAAGACGCATTTCTCCGTCAGTGTAGCAGTGTAGGTGTTGTACTGTTGAGGCCAATCCTCCCTCCTCCCTTGCCACTGCAATGAGAACAGTTCTCAATGCAGGCTTAGATGAAGTGCCGCTGTGTTGTCGCAACAAGCCTTCCAATGCAAGTCATGATGCTGACTGCAACACGACCGGCACGTGTTGCTTGCTTGCTCATGCGGACCCTGCGTGTCGGTTTCATATTTGCGCAAGCGTGTGCGCATGTTTCTCGAACTATTGACATTGACATGTAAATGTCAGATCGTATCAGTGAGCAGCCAGGAAAGCTATGGAGGAAATCTGAAAGTCCTGACATGGCAGCAGCTCAACAGCCCTCCAAGACCCGTGCGGCCCTCCGCAGCCTCCGATGGTGATTCCGGGTGCTGCTGCGCTGCCCGAGGCGCGTGCGGACCTGGACCTGTCAACTGGAAGCCCTCTTGAGTTACTAGTCACTAGAACCTTGTCAACCGGTTGGATCTTGACCAGAACCAATGCCCATTTTGGCATTGTCTTCACACGAGCTTGCCATGAAACTCATCGCCGATCTCGGCACCGCACCGCGAGCCCACTAAGTAAACTAAGTAAAGCACTCCTGAGCTGGTTTATCCCGCACCTCCAATCAAACATGCCTCGAGGCCCACTTAGTGCGTTGAGGATGTAGACCCGTTGCTTTGCTCATTGGGGGTCGGCTGGAGCCACAGATTTTTTTAGTTGAAGGGCGATGCCTTCGCCTTGCACCTGTGTGGTCAAATATCGCGCTCGTGGCACAAAGCATCACGCACACAGCAGAAACAGCAAACCTCATAAACCTCGCACATGGACTCAGCAATAAAAAAGATTACAAAGGAGGCGAGAACCTCGTACTGTCGTTGACATATATTGTTGCAGTCCGCAGCAGCCGCAGTAACAGCACCTACCCCGACCACGTACTTAACTTATGGCTGTTTTTGGGATCACTAGGCCACTAGGCTAAGTTTGCTCGACGCCTCAATCCTCAAGTCCACCCTTAGCCCTGGACCCTTGGACGTTGTGGCGGCGCGTCCCACCGCCTGCTTCCTCTGTAGAGCCATGACACGCAGCTTTCAAGACTACCAGAAGGCCGGCGGTGGATGAAAGTATGGTTCGATCGCTGGTTAGGCTTGAGAAGGGGCCTTTTGCCACCAGTCCCACAAGCACCTCAGGACAAGCAGGAGAGGGAGTGGAAGGACAAGGCCGGTGGAGAAACGTAGCCAGCAGCCATATGCGGAAGGAAACTTCTGTCTGTCGTTGGGTTTAAGGACTCCCTAGAGTCTAGTGGGGGAGTGCTGAGACATGCTGAGACCACGCAAGGTCCAGTCGCGCAAGGAGGCCATGGGCAATGCTCAGCGCGTGTCCCGTGCGGCCGAGTTCAAGACGCCCCTCGCCTTTCATTGGGTGTGCGCGCTGCGCGTAGTTGAGACTGCTCTCGAGAGTTCCGGAATCCCGTGATAGCCGACGCGGCGTAGAGTGGATTTCTGTAGAACTCGCCTCAGGATTGGCAATGACAAGTTCAAGTGCGGCAACTTGCTGGAGGCGAGCTTTTCCTGACAGGGCTTGGCAGTTTTGGAAGACCAGCCTTCGACGGTTTAGTTGTTTTGGAAGCATGTGGTTCGGATCGCCTGGCTTGCTGGTAGGATTAGGATCTGGCGGGTCTGGGCACCATGTTTCCTCCGCTTCCCGTGCGGCAGCCAGGCCAGAGATTACTACCGAGAGGCCATCATCTATGTGAGCAGCCCAATGTGATGAGATCAGCCAACCTGTAGGATTTCGATGCGCGTGGGATAGAGGTCAGGGGTATAGTAGTATGGCATGATTTTTGCGTGCGTGGCACAAGCTCACGGAGCTGCCCGGTAGTTCAAGGTCGAAGATCTGGTGGATGCCCGCCGGAAGGACCGGCCCCACGAACAAGAAGTCGCGTTGGGAGTGCCGGCTTTTCTCCAAATAATGTGTTCAATGCCCGAAGCTGCAGAATCTAGTCACAACCTTCAAAACGAACTAGTAGGAAAGGAGTTCACGTGTTTTTTTTGTTTCACTTGAGGTTTCGTTCACTTGGCAAAGAAGGACTTATGAATTTACTCGCTTCACATCGTTCATTTGCTTCATTCGTTTCACCTTCGTTTCCAAGCCTATGAATCATCAATGGTGGTGCCATCATATCGGTTGTTCACGGTTCAGGTTCGCTTGGCATGTTGGCGCACGCAGAGAACTACGTAACTACGTAGCTACGCGCAAACCCACCCACTTGGTAATGGATGGGGCTTGGCTCCTAACCAGCTGCCAAGACCTCGCATACTGACCGGGAGTCTGGGGTTGAGTCAGTTGAGGAGAAGGTGGAGCTGCTAATGCCCTTGTACGCCAACCTGGCGCAGGCAAGCTCGGAGTTTCTTATGCTTACAGGGCTTCGACGGGGTGGGGTTTACGAAAATAGGGGGGCCCAGTATGGACCCCCAAATAATAGGATCCCCTGAAAGTAAGGACCCCCATAAGGTACCCCTAATATCGTAAACCCCCAGATGTTTTGCAGATCATGTCCAGCAGGTGTATCTCCGCATCGATGAGCACTCTGCAGCAGAGGAGCTGTGGAAGCAGCGCAGTTATTGCCCATGCGTTATACAAGGCAGACGGCAAGCTATGGTAAGTTCCTTGCTTTCAGGGGAATCGAAATGCTGCTGTAGGTGTTGCACTGAATCCATGCTGAATGACGTTCCAAAAATTGCAGACATGATTTCGATGTATATGATCCGGCCCCTTTGGGTGTGGTTTTGGGTGGTAGGGTTTAGGGCTTAAGGGTTGCGGGATTCGGGTTTAGGATTGGAGTGGTCATGACGTGATTACTTATCATCTAATCTTGTACGCTTGGGAAGGGGTAGGCAGCCGCAATTTCCATCTGATTACAGGAGGTGTGCAACAAAGCTCTTACACTTGCAGAAGTCCCCCGAAATGCTGTACCGTCGTCTGGACCTTACAATGATGTGCAGTGCAATGCCTTGCAATCAAAGCCTTAAACTGCAAGGTGCCTTGTATTCGAACTTCTGGGATGCGAGTTACTGCTCTGCAGGGGCAGTTGTTCTCTTTGCTTTCTTTGGGTTTTCTCTAGACTAGAGTTCAAAGCTGCAAAGCACAGGCCTACAGGTTCTGCGATGAAGTGGACCCTCAAAAGAATACACTCTCAACCTTTCCCGAAGCTCGCGAGGTCGCTCCGGGCGAAGGCGCACTTCCGCCGCGCCGTTGCGCGGCGTGCCCTCGGAAAAGCCGAGGAAGCCCGTGAGAGGGCCAAGTGGCGGAGGGTAGGTTAAGGCGGTTAAGGTCTGTTCGGCCTTGATCTTGCGAAGTCTGCGTTTTATTTTCGCTTGTTTGCTTTTAGTGGATTGGGCTTGTAGGATATGTAGGGTTCCCAGCTCCCAGGTGTCGATCTTCAAGCGGTCCTGCAGATGCAGCCGGATCACGCCGAGGTTCATCAGAACATGTCAGAACCCACGTCAATGCAGAGTATGCAGCTGTCTTGTTAGCGAAATTGGGATACGGACCCCCCCCGCCTGACCAGCTTTGTGCAGGTTCAAAAAGAGCTGGTGGCGGTCCGCGCAATCCTTGCCGAAAGAGCCAAGCAGGCCAGGCCGTCGTCAGATCTCATCGCAGCGACCAGATCTCTTCGTCAGGCCAAAGAAGCCTGGGGCGGCTTTCTGCAGAGACCGGCAGGGTTCCCAAGAGTGACGATCAAGCCGGGAAAGTGCGCCTGAGTCGGGCCGTGTGGGTCAGAAACCCCCCTCGGCCCGAGTCGGAAAACGTGAAAAGCCCCAGTCAGAGAACATGCTAGTCCCTCTGAAATAACAGGCCCCATCTGCACTCAAATCCATAGCCATAGCTGGACCCCCTGACACTTCCACACTTCCATCCACGCCACCCAAACAACAGACACACGCCCACACCCACACACCGCCAACCAATCCAGTCTGTGAAGACAAGGTCCCTGGTGCTAGGCTTTCGGGTGGCCTACTTTCGTTCAAAGGGTATGTAAGGTGACCTTTCGGAACTTTCGATTAGCAAACAAAGCTCGACGGCATAACACAAAAGCTTCACATTTTTGTTGCATGGGAATCCACAGGCCCGAAAGCGAGTTTTTTCAAACCCTGGCTCCCCAAGCCCTCAGCTCGGTCTATTGTTTGTTGGCATGCGGTTTTCTGACTCTCCGTTTTCTGACTTTGGCCTTCTTGATATCTCCGACTCGGCCTTCCTGGCCCTGCTCTCGACGACCCGGCAGCTTCTGCTACAAGATGGTTCTTATTTGAGGGGGGCGCAAAAGTGTTAAATCGACCCCGTCGGTGGGTTTAAATTTAAACTAAATTGGCAGACTCGACAGTCCTGCTGAAGAGTGGAAGGGTTCAGGCCACAGCTATGCAAATGCCATGCTCTTGCGGAGCACAAGGCCGCTGACAAAGAAAGCCGCCAGTACCCCAGCAACTGAGCACTCTTCCTCGCTGTGCTATTGTTTCCTAGGGCTGCCGCTCGGGGTTTCTTTGGGATTGGGGGGTTTTCTTCTTGTGTTCTTGATTCTTGACAAGAAAGATCCACACCGAGTTCTGCATAGGCCAAATCCCAGCTTGCGGTGTCAATCTCACCCGCCCCACAACCCATAGGTCCTCAAGCGCTGTGCGAAGCATCGGCAGCTCTCATGACCACTCTGCAACCCCAACTAAATACTGCTGAACATTTGAGAGTCATGCAAGTTCTGGCTGGTTCTTAGTCGGGAATGAGGGAATGAGGTACCCCATATACTCCCTTAAGGGTATATATTGGGCCCGAAGTCCCTCATTCCCAGGGGAAGTGAGCTGTCGCTGTGAGCTCTGTTTTTCCCTAGCCTTCTTACAAAGGCGAGGAGCGAGAGCAGCGAGCAGCAGAGAAGCGGCGAAAGGCATTGCTTTTGCACTCATTGGACTGGCCCCCCCCCCCCCCCCCCCTGAGACAAGGAAGTCCCTGAGAGCACCGAGTGGAGAGGGCCCACAAATCCCATAAGGCTCAACGTTGGCTTCTTGCTGGCAGGCAGCGGAGCGTCGGCAGGAGCGATTGCGACGGGCCGAGGAAAGGCAACAGATGCAGGCCGAACCCGACAAAAGCCAGCTGGATCAGTTGGGAATTCAGGCTTCGGATTGAGGGAACTTGACTCTCAGAGCTGATGGGTGCTGTGATTGTCCCAGCCGACCTCCAGATGCCAGTGCACACAGCACATTTCAAGACTGCATCCTTTTCCATGATTGCCACTGCCTAACAATGCGAGTTGGTCTTGGATGGCTCAAGGTTGCAAGTTGCGACACGACACTGAGATCAAAACCTCCACAGTACAATCAACGCTCACATTGTCGCAGACGGTACGAGGTCACGGCGCTTCTTTGTCTTATCTGCCGAGCAGCTTTGCCAGATTCCGTGGCTTTGGGTTAAGGGTTTCCTTGCCTGCGGCCATGTCGCTTGAAACTCCAAGCGACATTCCTCCATTAGTGCCATCGCTGGTTCTGCCTGGCCAGGTGAGATCATGGAGCATGCTGTCAAAGTAAGGTTGGTAAAGTGTGCCACCTTTTGTGTGGCAGCCAAGTGGGCATTCTTATAGGGGCAGTGCTGCGGAATGAAGTGGCATGAGCAGTAGCCACTTTGCTTGCCGTGGCACTAGCTCGGCCATGCTTTGAAAGAAACATGGAACTGAAACTTCAGAACATCTTAAGCCCTGAAGCAGAAAAAACATGCCTGCCGAGACATCAGAGCTCGACGCCTCCAGCGACTGCCACCAGAAGGTTGGAGATGGTGGGCACTTGGCAGTGCATGTGAAAAACCTCGCGGACAGGATCACCAGGACCTCGGAACTTGCCTGTCAGACAGGAATTATGCGGTGAACGCGGACTGGCTGTAATTTGCACATGCTCGGGGCACACACTGACATCGATCGCTGGATAAGAAAGCAAGAATTGGAGGTCAGGGTCCGTAGAGAATCTGTAAGGGTCCAGCTCTGTCTGGAGCTTTGTAGGGGTTGCCCCGAAACCAAAGGGGGTCCTACAAAACGGCGGGCGGAGGCGGGGGGACCGTGAGCCTCTGAGCCAACCCCTACCCAACGGACGAAACAAAGGGGTCGACGACTGCACTCTTGGCATTCGTGTTTGTCAAGGAGGGGGAAGGTGGGTTCTTCAGACGCCTGAGGCCTGGCGCCTCGACGGATTTTGGGCAAATCTGGGAGAGAGTTTCTATCAGCGCTCGGCCGAGTACCTCATTTTCTTAAACCCGTGTCTTCTAAAGCAGTGCTGTCGCTGTACCCACTGCCAACTGATCTCCGACTGCAGGTCTCATTAGCAACATGTGGTCTAGCAGTGCAGAGACTGGGCGCTTGGTAGCAGGATGGAGTGCACTCGCCCGGAGATCCAGAGGTCGACACGGGCAGCGAACGTCCTGTGGTGCTACTCGCCGCAGTCGCAAGTAGCCATCATACTCAGCAACTTCGTTGGGTGACCATTCAGACTCTCCTTGAAGTGGCCATGTGTGTAGTTGAAGGGGCTGGGGCTGCTGCGATGCAGTGCACGTGCTGGGCAAAAGGCGAGTTTGAGGTGGAGCTTCATGTTTGTTCTTACCTCGGAGGATACCCGATTACTAACATGAAGTTTCCGATGCGCAGCATTGTCCCCTGTGATGCAATCATACCCTCACATCAGAAACGGTTGCTGATTTGGAAACTCCAGTACAGGAACTGCTGGTTCCGGACTGCCATCAGTCAAGCTGAGCACACCCTAACGGCTTTGCCACCAGGCTTGGGGCAAATTCTACGTCAGGGCCCAACCAGGACCCGCTCTCAGCTGCAGGGCTTGGGGTTAAGAGGCAAAACCGACTGCCCTGTGTGCGAACACCTCCAACCTCAGACCGCTGTCTTTGAGGAAGTGTCTCTACAATTTGAGCGAGGTTGCCGAGGCTGGCGACGTAGAGGGTGCTGCAATGAACAAGTCAGGGTTATTCATGCTAGCCGCTTTGCTGCGTGGCCGTGTTCTCTAGAATGGAAATGCATTCTTCACTAGGCTGTGCTGGGGCTACCGGTAGCATCGTGACTGGGTGTTGATGCCGCTCAGCAGAGCGCCTGCGCTTAGGTCGTTAAGGAAAGGAGATCATTGCACCCCAGCCAAGTCTCATGGTGTGGATGTTCAGCTAGCTCTACACGCAGCTAGTTATACTTGAGGTCATATTAGCCAGCTGTCTTCACCCTTGCCGTGGAGTCCAGCTATGGCTGTGCCTGCTGCCAGGTGCTGGATGAGTTCTGGTCCCATTCTTGGCGGGAGCGCGCATGGCGCAAAGTCTTGGCGCTCCTGGTTCTGCCGCCTGATTTTGCATTCTGTTGGCTTTCATGTGGGTGTATCTGGGGTTCTGCAGAATTGAGGCTCTGCATTGATTTTTTCCTTGTTGGCGCAGTTGCTCTGTGACTAGTGACGACTGGTGAGATCTCGTTCGAATTTCGTCAAGCTCCACGACTGTGTGCTTGATAAGCCCTCTGTATGACAAACACCTGGTCTCCCAGCCTGGCGCATGTGAAGCCGATGGGTGCATTGTGAAGCCCCCGAATGGGGCCGGAGCCAAGGAAGAATGGGCCTGCAGCGGCTGTGAATCTTGGATTTTGCAGATGCGCTTGTTTTCAAAAGAGCTGCGAGTTGAGATGAAGTCTTGGAGCAGCCTGGTGGCTTAGCTATGACTTGTAGTTTTCAGGATTGGGACATTGGCAGCGATTGCGGCGGCAGTGTTCAAAGGTGGCTTGGCGCAGTTGCTCCCACATTGGAAGTTGCGGACCACCGGGATGTTGGGTTACACTGCTTGCAGGTCTCTCCAGTCCGTCCCTGGCTGCTAGCATGAGGCATTCTCAATGTTACCTCTGCACATGCTCAGCGGTGAATGTGAGGCTCAGGGTTCCTCCCGGGCTACACCAAGCCATCGATTGTTCCTGGGCGTTGTACGTGGGAAGCCCCACCTCCCGCAACAGCCACATCCACCGAGAATCCACATACTTGCATGTCCTGAACCCTAGCATGCTCGTACAAAGACCCAAAACCCTCGCCTGCTAACGTTCTAAGGACCACATTGGAGAGCATCACTACTATGAGTTTTCCCTTTGGGCCCTGGGCAGTGGAGTGTGCCCTGGCATTCTCAGAGCTGCGGGGTCCTGACTTGGCTTTGTGCATCTTGCAGATGGAAATTGTGGGTGTGGGAACCAAAGACTTTTCGATAGTACAGAGGGTCCTGCCACCTGACCCTCTTGTTCCTAGGATTGCGGCCGCTGTGACGTTGGTGTTTTGGCAGTCCCAGACCGCCGTGTTCCTGGACAAAGTTTGCTGCTCGCCACCAGTGGTAGCCGTTTTGTCTTTCATGGAAAAAGTCACATTGCTTGACGGCATTGGTTTGACAAGGCAGTTTATGAGAAAACCAGGATCGCCGTATTGCATTCGGATGAACACATCCGCCGTCTCAAGCATTAGCTTGCCGCCCTTGCTGAGATGCTTACTCACTGTACTGCATTGAGGCATCAACCAGGTAGACGACGACATGAAGGCAGAGGGCATCCTCAGCATCGGCGGTTTCCTGAGAAGCTCCAAAAGCCTACTGGTCTTGTGGGATCCGACCTACGTGCCTTCGTCTCGTTCAGTTATCGATATGATGGTTGCGCAAGTCGGGAATCCCCACACACATAGGTGCCCGCAGGCTGTCGCTGTTTGTTCAACAACAAAGGTGCGGAGACTTTGGTGCATCTTCGAGTACGCCGCCTTTGTGAAGAGCCATGAGGGCCAGGATCCAGCAGTGGTGAAGATTCGGCCGACCTTTCTTGGCCCTTGCACCCTGTGGATTTTCTTCGGGAGCGTGGTGGCCACAAGGCTGCAGTTGCAGCTGATCATTGACGTTAGACTTGCTGAAACGTGTAGCCTGGATTGATGGTCTTATCGTGCCAGCCGGCTGCCTGAAGAAGCCCTCGGCGATATCGGGTTGAGGTCATGACTACGGAGCTGACGATTCACACCTTCTTGGACAAACTCGCGCTGTTTGCTTTCACTGGTCTGGGTACCCCGGCTGTCAGCAGTGGTACAAGATACATACGTGCATGTTGCTGTTGGCTGAGTCTCACCATGATCCGGTAAGGCCTAAATTAGGGTTTTGTGCAAGTTTTGCACTTAAAGCCTGGTGGACCGATGCAGGAGTGGTGGGTTTTTACTTTGGTACTGCAGCCTTTCGGCAACTCGTCTGGCGAATGGACAATTCGGGTGTGATCCAGTCAATGTGGTTTATTTTTCTTCGCTACCGTAGCACTGACTATTGCTGTTACTAGTATGTTCTTTCCGTGCTCTTGTCGCATCTTAGGAATTACTATGACAACGTGCGCCAGCTGCAAGTGGAGCTTGCAGACTTCAAGCTGCTCGCACAGCAACCTGAGATCAAATTTCAAGCGCAGAGTAACCGAATAGGGCTCAGCCCAGGGTTGCGGTGTTTGTACCGTATGAAGCCACGGCGGTAGAAAGACGATTGCCGTGAGACGCAAAAACAAGCATCCCACCAGTCTTCGCCTCTGAGCTCCTCCGGCAAAATACCTCAGAGCCGAAATTCTGAACCCCATGTGCTCGGTCCCAAAGAATTCATGACCAGTGGTGTGTTGAGGTCGGCCTATCCGTAGTTATTAGAACTTTACATGAACAAACATATGATCTACCCTTAGGATTATCAGACATTTTTGGCCATGCTAGCCCTTTCCCAAAGGCTGAGCCAGACGAAATGTCTGTGCTGCGACATGGGCCATGAGGAAGAGGGAATTCTCTGCGATCGCCAGGCAAGCCGGATATGTCTGGCATTGGTGTGTCTTTATGCGTGAGGGTGGTGTTTTTATACTAGATACTGGATCTTGTATCGAGTTGTGCCACTTTCTCTCTTGGCAATAGGAGGGACGAGAGAATGTTGTCACTCTCTCTCTCTCTCTCTCTCTCTTTCTAGCCACGCAAGACGCCTCGGAAGCCAAATCGTCTTGATGCTGCCCTCACCACGTTCCTATGTCGAATACCTCGGCTGTAAAGGGTGCCTCAACGTGCTTCAGCTAGAATATGCAGAGGTCTTGAGGTAGCTCCGATTTGGACTCTCGGTCTGGCACAACACTTCGGGATGGAGAGGTGAGTCCCAGCTGTAAGATTGGCCCCGCCCCCCAACAAACGCAAAGCGGAGACAGGTGGTCATGGAATGTGTTCATCGCTGGCCCCGTGGCTAGAAACGGCTACAGATGTCATCTTACTCTTTTGGACTTGCTGATGCGCCCCCCTCCCCTGAGCCTGAGGTTTGGGTCGGTGGAGAATTTTGACAAAGTGGTCAGCACCGACGTATCCGCCGGCTTGACGAGCCAACTTGGCCAGTATTCTTTCCCGTGCCGCGGCATGAGAGTAATCCCTAAACCCTAAGCCCTGGGCCCTGAACCCTGAACCCTGAACCCACCACCACTTCCCTCATGTCCTGGCATCATCTTCCATCGTCTTTCGGCTTCTTGGGGCTCTCAGAATCTCAATCCATACAGCCGCAACATGTTCAGTGGGGCGCTGTCGAATCAGCAAGCCGTGTCTCGAGGTACCGATGGCTTCTTGGTGCAACCACACCTATCCTCTGGGCGCAGATGGATATGGTTGCAGCCAGGCGAGGTCTAGTTACCGCAGCCTCGGAGGCTCTTACAGCTGAAGGCTGAAGGATGGCACAGTCGAAGTCTTTCAAGAGCTGTGGACCAAGCTCATGGTCCTCTGGATCTCAGTCCATGACAGCTCAGCCCCCAAAACTGAACAGGTTCAAGGCTGGAGATAACCACGGTGGTGCCACTCTGGCTGCAACGATCCTCTTTCGATGGAACACTTTGGAACACTTCACCCGCACCATGGCCCCACACGGCTGGTCAGCCTTGTCAGTTGCCGGCATGCCATCGGGGTTTTCATCGGAATGTTTTTCAGAGCCGCCTCCCAGCGCCGAGGTCGTGGCAAGCATTCTTGCCTTGGCATCCCGTCTGAAAATAGGTTTTTGCTCTTCTGGGCCATGTGGCGTAGGGGTAGGGGTTCAAGCAAGCGAGCTCTTCAGAAGGTGGAACCCGAGCAGCACATTCGAGCGCAGTCTCGCATGTTTCATGGCACTGGCAGTCGCCTTGCCCACTCCACCGGTGCACAGATAGTCTTTCGTGCGCAGATAGCCAGAGCTCTCCATTAGTTAAGAACATCATGCACCGCGAGACTTACCACGGAGAACATGACCACGGCACCGGCACACGGAGGGCTTGGATCTCGGCTGGAAGTCCCAGGGTCAACAGAAAGCAGTCTAAACCTTCTCCAGATTAAACTGTCTTCAAACGCCGAAGAAGTTGTAACCCTGGGATCCCGTTTGGATGTGTTTCATGCGAGAACCAACGTCGTGATCTTCGGGAGCGGCTCCAGCGCAGATGTCGAGCTTCATCGTTCTTTCTTCATGAGGCCATCTTAGATGCTCGCAGCCCTGCGGTTACTATCGGCTCATTCTTCTACAGTTTCTCAACGGGTTAGCAACGGCACGCATGATCTCGAGATCTTCTGGGCATTCAGGGCTTTGATGTGACTTCTTGACCCTGGGCCTTTTGGTTGGCTACAGGGTGACAGCAGGGGGTCAAGGCGGGGCTACAGGGACAAAGAAAAGTGTTTTGTCTGACCCGGAGGGATACGGGCTTTCTTGAATCGCGCGGGAATGGCCTGAGAAATTCACCTTCTGATGCTATTATAGAAAGGGGGGATTTCATTTCGGCAATCTGGTACTTCGGATTGTGTTTGGGTTCCTCGCTTCACCTTGTTTTGGTAGCCACTACGCGTGAGAGCTTGGGGAATCTGCGTTTTTCCTCAAACAGTATGGCATTCCAACGTTCAGGCTGTCGGGTAGGGAGGGTTCGCTTGAGGCGGCCTCATGGCGCTCACCGAAATTTTGCAGCTCTCGCCTAGGCACAGCGCTCATTTGGCATCCAAGAATCACGCTTGCGCCTAGGCCCCATGCATGCGCTCAAACGCGGAATTGGCGGGATCACGGCTTTCATGGTGAAATCAAAATCCAATGGCCGACGACACGAATTTGTGCTCTCGCCAACCAGTAGGTCGCATAAAGTGCTGCGAGGGTGGGCGGGTGAAACAAATTCGGCTTGTGCACTGAGTCAGTGTACCACCGTGCACCGCCAGCCATAGTGTTCACCCTCCACCCCTTCCTCTCTTCTCCTCTCCGCCACTCTTTTCTGTCTGTCTCTGTCTCTCTCTCTCTCTCCCCTCCCTCCCTCTTGCTCTCGATCTCCCTCTCCCTCACAGTCTCTCGCTTTGAGTTGTTTTGCTATAATGTCCGTTTGCTGTTGCACGCTGCTGTTCCTCCGCTGACAGAGTGCGCAAGAACCAGCAGCTGTTCAAGCTCGTTCACTTCGTTCAGTGTAGCTGAAGATTATGTCAAATTTGAGTGTTGGGCTTTCCGAAATGGGGGGTACCCTTGTTTGGGGGGCGTCCCTTGAAGCAGCTCTCTAGGAAAATGCATTGAAACGCGTGGAGACATTGGCCAATGGACTCCAGAAGCAGCCCAGGCAATGTGGCTCGTTGCTTTCCCTTCGATTTTTGTTTGCTGGGTATGTGCCCTGGCGCAAGATGCTGTAAGGATGTAAGGAGATGTGCAGTCGTTGGAGTGACCCAGTGCAAAGTGAGACAACTCAAAAGAGCGAGGAGGCTTATCAGAGAGGTTCATTTGCAAAGAAGTTTCCTCACCTTTTTGAGCTTCATCTTTCGGTCTCATGGTTGTGCATCGTCGAGCTGTGGCCATTGGCAGTGCTCTCTCGTGGCGATGCTCAACAGAAGTTTTTCTTAGATGGTCGTGGCACAGAGCATGAGGTTTGGCATCTATGCTGCGGAAAGGCAAGTGGATGATTTTGGTGCCTTGGCCCTGGTTCTTAACGTTAACATGTTACATCGGGCGGGGTGAGGCATGACTTGAGGGGGACTGCTTCTACCGCCTTCAGTGCGTTGCAAAGAAGGACATGCTTCAGACGTTGACGGCTACGGTGATCACTGTCGCGCTGGCGGCAGGTATGCACTTCTATCAGCTTCACGGCTTGCCCTTTCTATCAATTGCATCAGCCATGGAGTTGGAGATTGCTCTCCCTGCACATGGCCTGCCAACTGAGGCTTCTATGCAACCATCTGCTCCACGAAGATCATCTGTCGGGTGTCCTCTTATTCGCTGGAACATTCCTGGTTGCAGCACTTCTTGCGTGGCACCCCTGCGCGATGTGCCGCTGGGCGAGAGGAGTCGGCAAGGGAGAACAACCTGCCGTGGCTTCCTGAAGCGGACATGGCCGGAAGGAGGAAGACCGAACCTCCTGCTGTGCCGCTGGGCGAAAGCAGCCGGCAAGGGAGAATACCCTGCCGTCGCTTCCTGAAGCTGACATGGCCGGAAGTTTGAGGGCCGAAAGCAGAGGAAGGTGTATGTCTTTTAATTCTGAGCAACTGACTATCAGTCATTGACTATCAGTCAGTGGCTATAGGGCCGAAAGCAGAGGAAGGTGTATGTCTTTTAATTCTGAGCAACTGACTATCAGTCACTGGCTATAGGGCCGAAAGCAGAGGAAGGTGTATGTCTTTTAATTCTGAGCAACTGACTATCAGTCATTGACTATCAGTCAGTGGCTATCCCTCCCATCAGGCCAGTAACCGCAGTGCAAACAGGCGAGCCCGTGGCCACATCTCTTGTTTACCTCCATGACTCGGCGGGTCTTTCACAACTAGCCGAGTCATGGCCGGTGGTCGAGGTCCAGGGCCATTCCATAGTTCCTCATTTGTTTGATCATGTTGGGGCCATGTCCAAGCACCAGGGGCAGCATGGGCAAGCAAGGATATGCATGCGATCATTTTTCTTTCTCGGGAGAGCACCCTGGTGCAAGAGGCCTGTGCCATTCCAGCACGACTGTCAGTTCAACCATGCTCTCGCGCACAACAGGCTCTACTGCACGGTTTGTGCGGGGACCCTGAAGCCTGAGACGGCCTGGACATGGCAAAGTGACAGGGAATTGATGCTGAGTTCGGGGATGTGGAGATTCCAGATCTTCAGCCACCACAGCGATCTCAAGCTTCGGCTAGTGGTTGAGAGTGACTGAGAGTGTAACTTACACAACAAGCTGAACTAGATGGTGTGAGTGTGTTGACGCAAGCTGTGCAGGTCTCTGGATTAAGTAAGGAATCTGGAAATAAATCCGTTGACAACAACGATTGGAGTCTACGAATGCAGAGATCCATATCAAAACGCAGAGTGCAGTTGAGGAAGAACCTCAAATGAACGGACAAGCCACTGTCGTGCTGGCATAAAGAGCGAGGAGTGGCAGACGACGGAAACCAGCCGCAGCGATGAATTTGCTGCAGTCGACGAGGGATGACAATGCGTGAAGCCACCAGACCGTAGCACGGCAATGCGAGAGATGCTGTCCCCAGTTGACCAGTGTTCTTTGATGGGGGAGGGGTGCAGGCTGTGCGTGGGGGCAGTGAGTCGTGAGACCTTAATTTTGCGGCGCAGCGGCTGTGCAAGCAAAATCTCGTTCATATTTGTCTGCAGGCTGTGCAAGGCACCTCCCCTCCATTTCAAGTTGTTGGCCCTGGATGTGCACAAGTGTGTTAGTCCTTGGCGAATGAGCAAACAGGCCTGCCCGAGGCCTCGTTCTCTTCTTCCCTTCCATGACTCGGCGCATCTTCACAACTAGCCGTGTCATGGCCAGTGGTCGGGGTCCAAAGCCTCGAGCGCAGTTTTCACATTTGTTTGAGCATGTTAAGGCCATGTCCAAGTACCAAGGTTAGCAGCATGGGCAAGCAAGGATATGCATGCGATCTGTTTTTTGTCCTCGGGAGAGCGCCTTGGTGAAAGGGCATGTGCCATCCGGCACGAAAGTCAGCTCAACCATGCTCTCTCCCACAGGGTTACGGCAGGTTTGCGCAGGGACCCTGAAGCCTGAGACGGCCTGGACATGGCAAAGTGACAGGGAATTGATTCTGAGTTCGGGGATGTGGAGATTCCAGGTCGGCTGACCAAAGCCGCTTCAACAAAGGGTAGTCTTTCGTGACATCAGCTCTTAAGAAGCAGGTAAAGAGGAGGACCTTTTGTAGCATTCTGGGAACAAGGCTTCTGGATGGATGCTCGAAACAATACAAAGCATGTGAGGTCAAGGGGGGGAAGACTCGCCATAAAGAGACGCGAGGGGTTACTGCACATGCGCGCGCAGTGTATCAGCATTTCATTGATTAGAACCTCCCAAATCCAAATACGATGAAAGACTCCTAGGAAAATTTTCATTCTGGGACTCTGTTGTTTTTCGAGAACTGGTTTTGCAGAAAAGTTTCCTGCAATCCATCTCAGGGGCTGATGGATGTGGTTTTTGTTTGGTTTTGAGAAGCACTTTTTTAAACAATCGGTTAGGTCGCATATCTCATACAGTCGTTCGGAAGCCTTGGGTTCAGTAGATTGTCTCATTTGCGACTTTCGAGGCCAATTCAAAGAGTTTGGCCTTGTTCTCCCCAAGTGAATTGTCTATGTTATAGGGGGCTGATGGGGGCTGCTTGTACATTAAGTGTTTATAAATCCAGGCCTTTCGTGGATCAATTTTTTGGACGGGCCTGGCCATGAGAAAGACGCTTGTTGTAAGCCTTTTCCGGCAGCCAATCACGATTCCCACGAAGCAGAGAACTCACCTTCGATAAGGCTATAGGTTGGGATGTTCCCCCCTTATACTAAGAGTCCTTAAGAGTGATGATCATAGGAGGTACTACAGTCCCTATTAAGGACTGTTACTACAAGGGGAAACATCCCAAGCGATAGGATTTCTGATTTGTATTGGGCCCGCTCCTTCGGAAAGGTTTGTGATTTTGGGTCTCGTCTCTCATAGGAAACTAAAGATTACCCAAGTCAAAATGAATTACGAAGGAAGAACATCACCTGAAAGAATCATATTAGGGAGTAGTCGAGATAATGGTGCCGGATTGCCGTGTCATCATGTGTCATCTAAAGTCATTTATAGGAGGAAGCTACTTCGCAAGATATTGGATTAGAAAACCTTCAAGTCACGATAAACAAGGCTAAAACGCTCCAAGAACAAGGCCTCCAGTTCGTCGCACCCTCGGCTTTACAAAGAGAGAAGGGCCTTAATCATACTATGGAAAATAGCGTGCATCAAGTCTACCTGTCTCCCGTATGATTACTAAGGGTGCGGTCGCGAGGTTGGTTACGTTCGCAATGTACCCTTTGACCCTAGACTTGGAGATGAAGACAGAAGACAAATTTGACAACTGCATCTAGTTCCAGCTCCAGGTGTAAGACTCATGAAAATACAGGTTCTCTTATTAACATGTAGATGAAACTGTCCATTTCCCACGCATATAGAGGACCCCCCAAACCCCCATCCACCATTAAAGAAGTGCCAAAACAAAAGTCACGCTCCTGATTTCTTCTGACTGTTTGTTCCCGCCGTGTTGTGACTAAGGCCGAGCCTGTTTTTCTGGCTCGGCCCATCCCGTTTTCGACTCGTTTTCTCGACCAGGTGGTCGCCCGAGCGGAGTGACCGTGAATCCATGCAGGTCTCTGTTTTAAGTCGGGAATCTAGAGCTCCACATCAATCGCTGCAGAAGAAAAGGGGAACGATCGGAGGCTACGGAAGAGGCAGGGACCCATATCGAAACCCGCAAAGATCATCAAAGATCCCTATCGAAACCCAAAAAAGCATAAGATGTGGAGATCCGCTCAAAAAACAAACAGATGCAGAGAGCCACAGCGAGAACCATAAGCACGAGATGGAGAGATCCATATCGAAACCCACAAAAACATCAGATGCACAAAACCATAGCAATCGGCGAGATCCACCAAAAACCCAAGATGCCGAGATCTACCGAGGTGCTAGCCAAAGTTGAAGCCACCAGGCCGAAGCACGGCAAATTCGAGATGTTTTCCTCAGCTGACCAGCGTGCTTAGGTGGGGGAGGGGTGCGGGTTATGCGTGGGGGCAGAGAATCGTGTGACCTGAATTTTGCCGAGCAATGGCTGCGCCAACAACATCTGGTCAGCATTTGCTTGTGGGCAGTGCAAGGCACCCCCCCGCTGCATTTGATGTTGGCCCTGGATGGGCACAAGTGTGTCCCTGGGGCATGAGGGGCGGCAAGGCGGCCGCATAAATGAGTTCGTGAAATGAGTTCGTGTGCGATGCAAATGCTTAACCTTCCTTGCTGAGATGGTGGACGTGGTTATCCCGCACATTCCCACATGGTTATGATGCGACAAAACTGCCTCAGTTGCTTGAATGCTGCGTCCACCCAGCTCAGATTGCGGGGGCGGATGGCAAGGTGTGTGAGTTTTGACTCACAGAGGCAGCGCCTCTGGGTTTGCGATTCTTCCTCTGAAAGAGGCAGCAAGATGTAAGAACTGACAGCTCTTCTCGTCAAAGAACATACTGAACGGCCTGATGCTTTAGAAGGACTCCGACTTGTTGCCGAAATCCCGGGCTTGACTCAGGCTGTGTGAGAAAAAGAGTTGCGCCCAGAGCCCTAAAACAGCCTTTGAACACACTCTGAGCTCTGGGTTGGGTCTCGCACTGCAACGAATGACTCAGGGTGCCTTCGAGAAGCTTTCGAAGGGCAAGATGCTCTACGAGGCGGTCGGCGTATGTTTGGTTGCGATCCACATTTGCGCTGAGAGTGTGTGCCTCTCTATCTGTCTTTTTTTTCTCCCTCTCTCTCTCTCTGTCTTTCTGCGTGTGCCCTGTTCCCTGAGCTTGCACTGTTGTACCCGCCCATGGGACCGATCCTGTCTGATCCTTCGGGGCAGCCTTATGAATTCTGTTGATCCGATGCCCTGGTGTGTACCCATCGAGACGTAGCGGCAGTTGGCCGTTCAACCAACTCGCACCGCACCCTCCCCGAGCATCCTGATGGAAATGATTCTTTTTCAGCCATGTTCGACAAAGACATTGTGCGATTCTGCGAGCCATTTCCGAGCGCCCCGAGCTCTCTGTGTGAAAAAACACCGTAGGACCGCAGACCCGCAGCTAGCCTGTAGCATACCCGAGTGCCATGATGCCCGCAAACGCTCGAAGTGCTTTCCGTCCGCCAGCAGCTCGTCATGAAGAGGGGGCAACTTCGCACAGGTCTTGGACCGGCTCCGCAAGCTCTTGTTCACTTTGTACCATGAGCCCACAGCCTTCGGCTTGGCCTACTTCAGTTCGAAGCTCTTGAACCACCTTTGCCAAGGATGGGCGGCCTGCGTGCACGTCCTCTGGGCACGCAGTGAAGACAACACAAGCAGCGTGCTTAAATTAGGCGTGTGTAAGTACGCGCGCATCAAGGCAAGGACCGTTCAGTACGCCCGCACCGCCATCAACCACAACTATGCCATCGTCCAGCTCATGCGCTTGCTCGTCTTCACCCAGGATTGGCTGGCGCGGCGGGTTGAAGAAAGGACCCACCTCCTCCTCACCGAGTTCTGCCCGCAGTTCAAGAGTTTTGCGATCGAGTGGTACGACACTAGAGCACTGAGCGATGTCAACAAGCTGCTCGACGAGGCCATCGGCATGTCTCTTGAAGACTGGAAGAGGGAGGACGCCAACAGCACGTGCGTCACCAAAGTCGCGTTCGGTGAGTGGCCTCGCTTCGTTTCTGTACAGCCTCCTCCTTAGAGTGATCTCGCACGATCCCGCGTGGTGCACAGGCCCCTCCCCTTCGGGATGGCAGTAGTCCCGTGACCGCCGCGTGACCCTCGCACCTGTCCGCAAGACCTTAGCCGCTGAGCAAGAACAAAAAAAAAAAGGAAGAGCCTTCGCTGATGCATCAACGGAAACAGCTTGGAGCAAAGAATTTCAGCCGGCTGGGCTTTGGCAGAACAGCGAGTCGAATGCGCTCCGCTGACCTACCCGAAAAGCTGGAAGCAGCAGTTAGGTCATACAGCACGGCTGATTCATGCAAGCCCACGTGAGACAGGCAGCAACTCTAGCCGCGGCAAGGCAGCAATCTTTTCTCTTCAAGAGGTTTCACGCCACGCGTTTCGCCAAGTGGTGGCTCTTCGGGCTTCTCTTGAAGCAGAAAGCTGCACATGTGACAACATGCCTGAAGCAAGATAGCATCAAAGCAACGTGTCACACAAGAAATGACTGCTGCGAATGGTGTTTTAGACGCAGTAAAACACCATTCGAAGCGGACTCTCAATGTCGCAAGGTGGTCGCAAACAGCGTCGTGAAAACAGCCTCGCACTGACAAATCCACACGCCGGTACACTTCTCCGGTTGGCGTAAGGGCGTACAGAGCTGCAGATGCGCCCAAAACGGTCCCCCACAGCGATGCGTGCACACCGTTCCGATGCACGGGTAGAAAATGATAAGAACCAGTGCGCCTCTCTGGGCCTCTGACGGCACACGCCCGTGCCGATACACCGGTACACCACTTCGTGCGATGTCGTGCAAACCCCAAGTTGAAGTTTCAAGATTGCCAGCACGTATCCCCAAACCCGTAACGCGTGCTGGTTGCCAAGAGCTGAAGGCGTTTAGAGCAAAAACGTTTAGAATGAAGGTTTAGAGTTTAGAGCGCACAGTTTTTGTTTCGAGTTCCATGGTTCTGGCAGACTGGGATCGGTTCGTGCGTTTTCACCAAAGATCAGCAGATCAGCCGTTGGAAAGGCGCGTGAGAAAGAGATGGAGCCCGTGCGCAAGAAGGCGGACCAGTGTGGTGATACAGCTGAGACTGGCAAACACGCAAATGGTTCAGCCTGAGGAACTCGAGAAGACGCAGACCCTGGAGCTAGAGCAGAAGCTGCTGAACATAATTGATGACACTCGGATCATCTTCGACTTCTTAATGTCCTACGACACAGCTTCAACCACGCCAGAGAATTTGTAGAACGGATGCTGGCCCATGTGCGACTCCCACCGAGGAGTCCAAAGGCAAGCCAGGTCCCTAGCCTGCCTTGGCTGCAGGGCTTTGATCTAGAACAGGCAGAGCCTCGACAGAGTTTTGTGACCTGGCCGAGGCCCAAAACTGAGAAGTTTGAGGAGTTCGTGAAGCAGAGAGAGGCTCGGAGACAACAATATACTCATAATGTTCGATCAATGATGATCAAGGAAACAAAATAGTCTGACTATACTTGAAGTTTAAAGAGCATTTAATTTAATCATGTTTTAAGGAATGTAATCATATAGCAATGTTGATTCACGCAAAATGCAAAATCTCATTAGTGTGATGCAAAACTGCAATCGAAAACAAAGAAATAGTGGAACCACATAATTATAGAATAATAGCATAGTCGAACAATGGAATGATAGAATACTGGAATAATGGAAGAAGGATAGAAGAATAAAATAATCAAATAATCGTAGAATAGAATAGTAGAATGCTAAAATAATGGAACAATAGAATAATGGAATAATAGGTTAACAGAATCATAGAATATTAGAATAGTACAGAGATTGCAGCGAGGCTCGTGCGTGGGACCAAAGCGCCGAGCTGGATCAGAAGAAGAAGGCAAATCCTCTACACATCCAGCAAATTCTGCAGCACCTTGTTCGCCTTGTTCTGCTAGAATGGAAGTAGCTGAGGAGTGGGGAGCTGGTAGGGCCCATGTCATCGTCTTCACATGTTGACGCGCTAGCAAAAAGCCACAGGTCCTGGACAAAGTGAAGAAGGAGGAACAATGGTCGCAGGACGATGCTTGGAGGCCAGCCGATTTAAGGATGGCTCACTGGTTTTGGGGAGCCTGAGGCCTGCAGAGCTGATCGTGTTTAGATGCGGAGAGAGCAGTCCATACCATGCTGCTTCGAAATTCGCAAGCCGGCCTCAATGTTTTGCCAGTTTCACGATCTTAGCTCTTGACTCCATGCCAGGGACCAAAGACTAGAGCACAGGAAGCAGATCCAGGCACTTGGCACATGCCATCCTCAAGCTGTTGTAGGCCTCTTGGTACGGTACTTCGGTGCCTGAGACCGCCACTGCACCACTTCAGCCTTCAGCAGTTCATTTTGGGCCCGATGCCTCTTGCCACTCCCATGCCCTCGGTCTGTGTGGCAGGCACGAGGGCAGGTGCAGACATCGCAGATGTGGGAGGCAAAGCAGGCACCCCCACACTGGAGATGGTGTCAATGTCCAGTGCCAGCAACGGTGAGGAAGGATCGCGTGTAGCAGCCCAACCGCACGGCACCGATGTAAAATTCTCTGGCAATGATGATGTCGTTGCTTCGGCTAGAGAGGCTCCAGATCACCCATCTACCGATCTGTTGAGCTTTAGCTGCTTGCCTGTTGGGGGCTCTCTCTCTCTCTCATTGTCCGATACCCTGAAGTTGTTGTTTTTTTTTTTTTTTTGGGGGGGGGTTGTTCGCGAGGGAAAAATATGTTCTGGAGGAGTTACCCCACAAAATCATTGGCTTTCGCAAGCAGGAGCAGGAATCTTAGATTGTTGAGCCTCAGAGGCTGAGGTCTGAAACTCACGGACAGTGCTCTGCACAGAGGGACACAAGTGTGGGACGGAGGAAGCTAATCAGTACTCAACATGAAAATCGAATTGGTGGAATCTCGTCTGCAAGCATGGCAGGCACCGGCAACCAACCAAGATACAAGAAGATGATGCGCGGTGGAAAGATGTGTGCTGATCGTTTCTGATCTGCAGGTGGACCGCTGGTGCCAGCAGCGTTTGCGAGATCTGCTGGTGCCGCTCACGGTGCCTGGGGCCAGGAGGAGATTAAGAAAGTCAAGAGCAGGTCTGAGGAGCATTGGACTTTGCAACTTGCAGCCGTAGACCTAATTACACCCTAAGATTCTTTTGAACCTTGAGAGCTCTCAAGTGAAGCCGTGCCAGAAGTTACGCTAAATGCTCCGCCTTTTCACGACACTCCGATGTTCAGGTTCAGTCCGAATCACCCCTGGACCCCGAGCTGTCGGCTGTGTTGGAGGACCTTTTGGTTCTTGCCAGATAAGAAGAAGATTTTTCAGTCACTGAATCACTCCGTACAAGCCCTGTAGAGTAAGAACTTCTTCCCGGAAACCACTCAGGTTTGGGGTGGGGCGGGGTCGGGAAGGGGGGGGGACCTATCACTGCTCATCCCAAGCCTACTTACTTGCGTCTCTACACCCCGAACCCCTTTGTCCACAAGCCGTGCGCCGCAAGCCTGTCCTAATGTTAGGTTTTGCATGTTTCAGTACATTGAATGTCTGGCCTGAGTGCCGCGCCACGGCTCAATCATGCTGGCCCCAGCTTCAGCCCAGTTGGCAGGAAGAGCAATAGCAACGCATACTGACTCACTGAGCAGTTGTAGCAAGGAGGTCGCTTGCAAAGTCTTGCAAAGCGTTGCGTCAGCCTAGACGCGACGGTGAGGACATGACTTGTGTGATGCATGAAGGGTCCACTCCCACTCCAGAGTTCGAGGGATGTCCGTGCCTGCCGATGCTGCTGACGACGAGGAGGCAGATCGGTTTGGCCGAAATCCTTGTCCGAAGATATGCCGTGGTAGCTCGCGTGGGTTGGCCTTGCAGAGGCACCACCTCCGACGCTGGTCGCTCCAGGCTTGCGTTCCGTGTGACGGATGCTCCGTGGTAGACAGCACGGCGAGACGACGATCCGTGTGATTCCGGAGTGGGCGGACTGTTTTGCTTCATGCGCCCTGCAGTGAGCTCCATCGTGAATTGGTACCCGGTATCTTCATCTCAAGTTCAGGCTTGTACCTGGGAACTGCGGAGTGGCTTGGCTCAAGACTCCTAGCGGTCCTAACAGGGTTCTAGTACCCCAAAAACTGCAACCTCCTCAGCACCCAATCCAAGAATTGGATCTCGGACCCCCTGAGTACCCCCAAAGCCCCTGAAACTCTAAAGGCAACCTTTGGTTTAGGTAAGGATTTATTTTGCAAAGGCTCAATGAAGTCGAGCCAGTAACCTATAGTAGCCACCTCTGACACGCATACTTTCCTGTCCGTCCATGACCCGCAAGAAGCAACGTGTGTTTCATGTGCGTTGCGGATGCCACTGTGGCGCGATGTGGCACAGCTATGTCAGCAAAGCAGTGCAATGCTCGCCAGCCTAGACCCCACAAGTCCCGAAGCACGCTGATTTCCCCCCCTCCATTCCCCCAGACTCCCAAACTCCCAACTTCCCAAGTTTCTCCAAAGAGAAGGCACGCGCGCCGGCGAAGTGCCCTGCACGAGTTCGAGCGTCCGCTGGATCCGTCTGCGGGCTGCGTGCCCATCAGGAGAGGCCACTGCAGTGTACAGTGTATCGTAGCTCTCTGTAGCTGCGTTGAGGAGAAGCCAGTGCGTTTGTGGTTGGTGTGAAAAGGACCATCATCAACGTAAGCGCCAGCGAGCCCAACTACTTTGCCAGTGCGACCATTGGCTGAGATTCGACAAATTGTAGGCGCCCCGTATTGCCCGAAAAATCGGAGGCCGGCGCATGCGCCGTTTCCCTTGCGTCAAACCGTGTCGGTATCGTGTAGGCTCACAACAGAGTATCACTGTATCACACTTACTCGCTCTTCAATATCATATGTTGCTTCATGTAAGATTTGGACCCCGTGATGCATGTGCTTGATCATGTTAATTAAGATGCCCTCTAGAACAATCCCCGAATGCATGACGGGCAGCCCTCAGGAATCCGGACGACTCTGAGCTGGACGACGATGAGCGCGCTCTGTGTGCTTTGACTGCAGGGTTCCTTGTAGACAATGTGGCCTTGCAGCAGTAAGGCGCAGACAGGCAGACAGACACTAGCACAAGAAGCAGTCCGAATATCGGCAGCGGAGCTTGTTTGCACCGTCGTGTCGGGTCTTTTCTACATTGTCACAGCTCCTGCTGCCACATCAGCAGGCTTTCAATATCACCGCTGCATCCTCGCAGAAGACGGGGAGCAGGACGAAGCTCAGTGTGTGTGCCGCCGATAGCCATGCTTGGTCCTGGAATGAATTTGTAATTCAAGTTGTGGTCTTGGAGCATTATGCAGGGTGTTTCATCTTCAGGCCAGCAATGTCTTTCTGCGACCAAACTCCGCATTGTCAAGTGCACGTGAAAGTGCACCTTGCTCGGAAGGCCCTTGTGCGAGCAGCATGCTTCGCAGAACGCCAGTTGGAGGCGAAGCGGCCGCTGTTGGTGCACGAAGGCGCTGTAAGTTCTTGCACAGGTAACACTGACAGACTGACACACGGACACGCTGACGCGCAGATGCCAAGATGCACAGACACGCATAGACACACGCAGACACACACACACACACACACACACACACTCACAGACACGGAGACACAAGACGGACACACACGCACGCGCACACGCGCGCGCGCGCACACACACACACACACACACACGCACACACGCACACACGCACACACGCACACACGCACACACGCACACACGCACACACGCACACACGCACACCCGCACACGCGCACACGCGCACACGCGCACACGCGCACACGCGCACACGCGCACACGCGCACACGCGCACACGCGCACACGCGCACACGCGCACACGCGCACACGCGCGCACGCGCGCACGCGCACACGCGCGCACGCGCGCACGCGCGCACGCGCGCACGCGCGCACGCGCGCACGCGCGCACACGCGCGCACGCGCGCACGCGCGCTGCGCGCACGCGCGCACGCGCGCACGCGCGCACGCGGACGCACACGCGCACACGCGGACACACGGACACCCGGACACCCGGACACACGGACACACGGACACACGGACACACGGACACACGGACACACGGACACACGGACACACGGACACACGGACACACGGACACACGGACACACGGACACACGGACACACGGACACACGGACACACGGACACACGGACACACGGACACACGGACACACGGACACACGGACACACGGACACACAGACACAAAGACACACAGAGACACAGAGGCACAGACACACAGACACAAAGACGCACAGACACACAGGCACGCGGAGACACAGAGGCACAGACACACAGACACAAAGACGCACAGACACACAGGCACGCGGAGACACAAACAGACACACACACACACAGACACACACACACACACACACACACAGACACACACAGACAGACAGACACACACAGACACACAGACAGACAGACACACACACACACAGACACACACACACACACAGAGACAAACACACAGACAAACACACAGACAAACACACAGAAACACACAGACAAACACACAGACAAACACACAGACAAACACACAGACAAACACACAGACACAGACACAGACACAGACACAGACACAGACACAGACACAGACACAGACACACACACAGACACACGGAGATAAGAGAGTAAACTCTCACTGGCTTCCCTGTCCGAAGATCTTATGCATGGTGACGAAATTGTGGCCGATGTCCCAAGGTGCAAGCCATCTGGAGCGTTCGGACTTGAAATTATTTGAGGACCGAGGATTCCGGGTTTTGAGGGTACATGATGTCACAAGCAGTATAGTGGATACCAGCTGCAACAACTTGCCCAGGTACTCCACGCGCAGGTACGTTTTCCTGCCCGATGACATAGAGCTTCGTTGGCGCGAGCTATGTCAAAGGACCTCGCGCCCCCTGCATAAACACATTCACCGTCAGTCTTCTATACGAAATGTCCGGCCAAGCCTTAGAGACTTTCCAAAACCCTTAGCTTAGAATCAGGGTGCACACACACACACGCCCCTCGGTCAGAGGGGACGGCCCAAAACATGCGGTACTTCCGACAACGGGAAAGTGAAAGAAGACATGGCGTCACACAGATCCTAGCAACTAAAAAAAAAAAGAAAAGGTTAAGGCTGAATAAGGAGCCGAGCATCGCCAATCCATCCATAAAATTCCATTGGCGCTAAGGCCTCTATTGCGGTCCGGAGGACCTCCATTAGGCCCCACCTCGGGCCACACGGGTGCTAAGACCCACCATTCTTGCTCTTGGGACTAGCCCTCTGTTGCCCATCCACCTGAAAGTTACTCATCGCTCGAGAGCGGTCTAGTGGGCTCCATGCGTGGCACTAGGCCTCTCGACCCAACCTGCCAGGTTATTGGGCCTCCATGGTACCATGATGAGTCGCACAACGACCCGTACAGCTCCCTCGCGGGATAACTGCGATTGGCAACAAGGCCACACACGGAGATAAGAGAGTAAACTCTCACTGGCTTCCCTGTCCGAAGATCTTATGCATGGTGACGAAATTGTGGCCGATGTCCCAAGGTGCAAGCCATCTGGAGCGTTCGGACTTGAAATTATTTGAGGACCGAGGATTCCGGGTTTTGAGGGTACATGATGTCACAAGCAGTATAGTGGATACCAGCTGCAACAACTTGCCCAGGTACTCCACGCGCAGGTACGTTTTCCTGCCCGATGACATAGAGCTTCGTTGGC